>JAATLQ010024790.1:21304-80184 GCA_013421005.1 Heliconius erato x Heliconius himera
AGCTTGTATTGTATATTGTCTGTAACTGTTCCTGTTTCTTTGTATACGTACAATGTTGTGTATTAATTGATTGCAACATTACATAAGTGATCGAAGAATAGCAAGCGCAAGGTCTCATTTGCAAGGGCGGTAGTTTGCAGTTATTTTTAATTGTTCACTGTCTGTACATATATGGACAAAATGATTTGCTTGTGCAATTCAATTCTCCTTTTTTTCTGTCTGCCGTCGAACATGCAAAGCTCCGTATATGTCTACTGGAACTGACGTGTTATTTAATTGATTTTTGTTATTTTTTAGGGTTATGTACTTCCAAACGAAAAAGCGGAATATTTTGTTGTCCTTCTGTCCGTCTGTCAAGACCATTTATGTCGACATTGCGTAGAGGTATCAAGCAGCCTATACGGTTGACCATCGTTGTACTATAAACTTCTTTATATCTTCTATGATCCGTATTGGATTTAAGTCTAGTTACTTTCCTCTTACTTTGTGGCATCTAAAACAACAAAAATAATAATTGGGATAGTACCAAAGTATATATATAAAAATAAAACAAGACAAACAACAATAAAACAAAGTATATATATATATAAAAATATGAGTGTCCCAAGGTACAATTTTTTTTTTTGAAGGAGTGAGGTTACATAACCTCACTCTTAACTTGGTTATATAAACTGATTGAGTAATTCATCAAAAAATAGCGAAATAAGTAAATACACATAAGCTGACAACTAAGTATGCGTAATATAAGTCATCTTATTTTTATTTCTTCGTTTTGGTAGAGCATTTTCAAAGTGTTAAGTTCCACCACCCCACGCGCAATATCTTCAAAGTTAGACGGAAAGTAGGAAACTTGTGAGGAAAAGTGTCTTTACACTAGGTTCCCTCTGCCTACCCTTTTTTATCGTGAGGAAACCATTTTATGGGCACGCCGCTCTAGTGGAGACTCATGGACCGGCAGGTGTAGGCTATCCACACTACCCACTAAATCCTCACAGTGCTCTTGCATGGCCGCCACAACCCGCGGGGCTACGGGAGATTCTTCCATAACCCCGACAGAATCCCTTTGCCTATCGCGAAAAGCTTGCAGCTACAGAGACATTAAATTTTACTGTTATCGCGTAAATTGTATTAAATAATTATACATTTTGCTCTGATATATGAGAGATTTGCTTTGAGCAAGTTAATCAAAATAAACACTAGGTACATAAGTATTTATTATCGGTTAGACGCGTTTATTGTTTCTGTAGTGAGTTAATTAAATGCGGCCGGTGGGTGGCTTGCACGTGGAGGGAGGCGCCCGGCACTCTCGCCCAGATACCCACTACAGTGCATTTGTACTATATCTACGCTTCTTCGCTTGTCATATTTTACTCTGCGATAGATGATAATAGATTTTTATTGTTTATTTTATAGTAAGTTTTTATTTCCTATTGTCACAAGTAGAATTTTAAATGTGCTCTCTTTTCAAAAGCGTTTATGTTCAATTACGTAGAGTCACTGCAGAATGCGATTTTGATCTAGTTCAGTCCAACAAATATTGGGGGTTGGTACTTGCGAAACCGGAGAAAGAGCTCCACAAATAGAGTGCAAAACACTCACTCAGCTTAAAACATTGTAAAATTCACGAAGTTACGTGTTCGCCTTAACTCTAAAAATAGCATCAACCCTCCTTACATAATTATTGTTGGCTGGAGGCTGTGCTTCCTTCCACCACCCCCACCCCCACCCTAGCGCCTGGCAACCGGTACGCGACAGTTGGTACCTAACCGCCGGGAAGAGCGTATGTCTTGCGCTACACCTCAATACAAATATTATATCCCACAGATTACATACAAACAGTTGCTATAGTGTTGTTTACTAAATAACTTTGATCTAGCTATAGCTTTTGAATATTATGCTTAGTGAAATATTATTAATTGTAAATTGAATGAAATGCTGTATTCGTTAGATGTATACATAATATCAGTACCTATATGTAGTATTTATGTTGTGACAGTGCTGTGAAGATCTTACTGAACTCTACCACGATGTCAGTCAATCCAGGCCCAAATGTATCAACTACAGGTAAACACTGTAAAAATAATATTCTACTTGCTTGTATTTAGTTTTTCTCGAATTCCAAAATCTTAAGGTGATATATTTTCTGCGTATTTTTGCATGACATTTGCTTACTCTTAAGTATAACGGAATCATTGAGTTTATTAGCTAAGATCTTCTCGGAGCATCGTGTATATATGTAACTAGTCATCGCCCGCAACTTTGTTTGCGAGAACTTTTAGACATAAAATGGATAATTCCGTTCCCGTAGAAATTGTGAGAAATCCTTTCCTAGTGCTCTCCTACTCTCCCTATCTTACATGCATTTTCTGTCAGTCGTTCAGTAACGTAAGATTTTATGTATGAATAAAAAAATTCAGTGACTTTTTAATATGAATAAACCTTTCGAAATAAAGAACGTGAAACTATATAGAAATTCAATAAAATTTGACTTGTAAATATGTGCCCAAGTGTACAAGACGGTCATTACTACTGTTTTATTATGTACATACGTAGAAGGCAATTAGATATACAGAGTCAAAAAAATGTACCTATTTATTTCAAGGTGCGCTTCAACTTTCAAGGTTCACATTTTTAATTATTATGATTTGTGTCTAGACGGAGTATTATGTTCGTTACTTATTTTATATTTCAATCGAAGCAATTTTAATAGGAGTATCAAAATTTTATTTTTCATTAATATTTTTTTGGATTTGTGGAAAATATCTGAAGATTTCAATTTTACAACCAAGCCAATTTATAGCAGCAAACCAAGGATGTACCTCTGTAACTTGATATTGGACTCTCCTACTAAAGTCTTTTGTTACTGCTAAATGCATTTTTATGCCATTTTTAGATAAGATGTGTATTTACAAATTGTACTCAAGTTGTGTATATTTGTGGTTATTATTATTATAAATTATGTTGTGACATTATAAGCATTTTCTTAAGGTCTCTATCGTAATGTCTACTGATTATTAAGTATTTTACCAATTGCATGGGCCTTCGTGGATCAGTGAACGCGACAGTTGTGGGTTCGATCTCAACTCGGGGGAAATATTATATTTCAATTATTTTCATTACCCCGCTCTGGTGGACATAGTACGACGTTAAGTTCCGCCACTCAACATGCAATAGTTCTTAATGATGACAGTGCATAGCGCAGTGTCTTAACAGCAGGGAAAATGCAGCTGTACAGCGCTACAGGAAAGAACATTTTTTATAGGTTCACGGTCTATCCCACTCGTAGCAGGATGGCATCCTGGGAACCTAATGTTACGGTACTCCGTTCCCATTAAGATACTTCCGTTCCCCACCTTTGCCTCGTTCCTAGAGCCGGAAATAAAAATATGAAATACTTCAATCTCCCGAGTAGGAATCGATTCCACGTCCGTCGCACTTACATTCGTACATTTATGGTCCTGCGCCACGACAGCCTCGAAAGAAGAGAACATGAAGTTGTTTTTTGCATAAGTTTTAAAAGCATGGAAATGTGCCTAATACACATGGAAAGATATTTTGCTGCTACACTTCTCTCGTCATGAGTGTAAAGGTAATAAGTATAGTATGGTATTCTTCTCACGCTCGCGCATTCTTGGAACTGTCAAGTGATGATATGAAGATTATCTACTATTATATATTTACTCGTGTACCTACTGTTAAACTTTTCCTCTTTTATTGGCAAATGGCAATCACGATGGTCCACCATTTCTACGTATTTATGTATTTAGCGTATAAGATGGTTTTTTTAATAAAGGCATATCTAGACGTGGACAAACACTCAATAGCTCCACCAATTTCACTTGAATTTTAAAATTGAAAAGGCAAAATTAATCGATGTGTATAGATAAAACGCTGCGTAACTGAAAGACAAACAGACGATGCACTACTGAGGGAGTATAAGGGAGCACAAAGACAGAATTTTTCGTGATTCTTATAGTTAGTATATAGTAGCGTGTTCGACTCCGAACTTCGAAAGTTCCGTAATGATTAAAGGATTGAAGGTCAACGGGAAGTACAAGTTATAAGTAATGACAAACTTAAGTTTGCGTCTGCACTCATTTTGTATGAAATAAAATACAAATATGTTTGTAATCATTTTTTTTACTACTCACTTGTCGATTTTTTCTTTTATTTATATTGTAAATTAACATTAATGCATATGAGATGTATCGTTTGATTGCATTGACATAGAAGCTTATTTTTTTTCTGTGCTCCTAGGAACCGTTGATCTGAACATTTGATATTAATTGCAGAACCTCCATCTCGAAAAAAATGGTCTTGACAGACGTACAACAAGTTGATAAAGGTTTCATTTCCTTTTGGAGTACGGAATCCTGAAGAGGATTATACGGACTACAGCTAATTTTAATATTAAATATAGCTATAGCAATCATTTGATTTCTTTTAATAATAGATATAGTAGATATTTTTTTCAACAATACAAGATTTATTTGCGCTAACGCACGATTCTTTTATATAGAGCACTCCTTTGTTTTCAAACTAGTTGTTTAAATAATAGGCTCTACAGTCTACACGTATATCGAAAATCTATTTGTGACAAGGTTATTTATTATCTATCATACAAATTGTTTTATGATGTTAATTGTTATTTTTCTAATGATACTGCACTTTACACATTTTTTTTATAAAATTTTTTTTTTGTAATCATTTACACCGACGTGTGTTTGCTTGTATGTGTGATTTGTTTTTTAAGTGTGGTTGGCAAAATACAACATTTAATTCAGTTTCGTTTTAAATAATCTAAAATAAGCGAAAAGTTGACAATAAAGAACAAAAAAGGAAAAAATGATTTTTAGGTGCAATTTCAGTGGTCAATTTTCTAACACAATTGTTTAAATTTCACTTAGAAAAGAAAAATGTCTGCGCTCTCTCTTTTTTCATCAGAAATGTAAATTCTAATTTTCAAAAATTAAAGAAACAGGTTTAGGGAGCGTTTACTCTATTATAAAAAACAATTTATGTATAACTATTGGCTTGACGATCATGAGAAAATACCGTTTACAACAATGCCCTCAAAGGAAATCTTTCCTAAATATATCTTGCCTCTTGCAATGAAATTACTGGTATGGATGATTTCTAAATATTTTAGATAAATATCGCATAGCCGTCACCGGTTTTTTGTTTTTTTGGTTTGAAGGCAAACTGGTTAGAAGTTATTTTGGAGTTTGGAGGTCGTCAACACGATATGATTGGGACCTAGAAATTATGAAAATAATAGAATTTTCAATTTAAGATCAATCTAAAATTATAATATAAAAATATATTGATTATGACAATGGACGGAATGATCGAGTTGTGTAAAAGCAAAGATTAGAACAATTGAATGAATGATAGTGATATCTGGGGAGTATGTTTTGCAGAGATGGAAGATACCAAATGAATTTAGGAAGGTGTACTGTTGTCGGCAACGGGATTAATGGTAGCTTGGATGCATTAAAAAGACGGCGAAACGTCAGCATAGCTGCATTTTTTATCGTACCCAATGCAGTGCTGGTACCGACACTGTTATACGGCAGCAGAACGTGGATGTTATATAGGAAAAGAATAAAGAAAATATAAAAGATGTAGACATGCGATGTCTTCGTAGGATATGCGTAGTTAATTTGGCGGACCTAATGCACACTGAAGAGATACAGAATGGAACATACCAGCAAGCATGTCACGGTGATATTGAAGGAGTACGTGTTCAAATGGTTTGGGCACGTCAACGATGTGTTATGCAGGAAAAACAAGAAACAGAAACTTATTTTTTACTTTATTCTAGAAAATTGAAAAAGTAACATTAAAACATTTATCATAGCTCCGCCATTCGCTATTAACTAAACATATTTTAAGGAAAATCGATTTAATTAGATATATCAAGATTAGAACATTTTATACTTATAATATTATTCGTTTTCCTTATACATTTTTTCATTCAGTATATACTTGTAAAATTGGTAAATGTTATAGTATCATATTAATAATAGCTATTGAAAGAAACAAAATTCCGATTTTATCAATGTCTATTAATCATTTTAATACAACGCTGACGTGTATCGTTTCTATAAAAAGAAAGTAGAAGGAGAAAAGAAAAAAAACTAGGTGACTTCAAAAAACATAATGTGAATAATACTGGAGGAAGATTAGGTGCAATGTTTGAGAAACCACTTGCAGTGTTGAGGGGAAGTAATTGATAGGGGTAGAAGAAGCGAAAGAAATTTATCATATTTGTAAAGTTTGGCACTTCATTCATTCTCTCTATATCATTAGCGATAATCTGTGATAGAAAAAAGTGATATTGTAATTAGATATCCATGGTCAAGTAACATAACATTGTGAAACTCTTTTACGTAATATATTTACAACGTGTTGTCAATGTTATATAGTTATAGGTATGTATGTACAAGCACCAAAAATGTTAATATATTCTATTAAAACAATAGAATATTATTAATTACAATGAAATACAATATTACGCGTAAATTAGAAATAAACAAGTTAAAAGAAAAAAGTTAATTTAGGCCAATATTGACGCACGAAACTGAGAGCCAGCAAGAACGGTGACAACTACACCTCGGAAGTTGGATTTCCCAGAGTGATTCACCAGCGCGGACCACCGCGCGTCATCTTCTATGAAAATAGATACTGTCCAGACTTACAATAAAAGTTTTTATAATACTTTTTGTATAAAACCGCATCCTTTTGTTGGTATGCAAATTGTAGTTGACATTCTTGTGGTTAGATTGTTTTAGATTTATTGGAATGATTAATATAATTTGATCTTTGGAATTTAAACAGATACATTTTATTGTAATTTTTAAATAAGTCGTAAATAATGGTTACTTAATATGTTATACAGGATGGAAGCGTCTGCTCTCCTTTTATAGGAGCAGGGAGGTAAAATATTACCTTCCTTACAAGTTTCACTTTCTTCAACAGTTTAGATTTTTTTTTCATTTCACGATGTTCACGATCACGATCCATACTGTATGTCGTGTGACGCAGTTACGAGTTAGTAACAAATAGATACCAATAATGTTAACATATACTACTACAAAAATACTACTAACCGTTGCCAATCTGCCGCTTTTTATTCTCAAAATCCTTGACAAATGGCGTTTTATTTTATAACCATAATTTTATTAATTATTTTGTTTCAAAAAATCACTTTCATTTTTGGAAAAAACTGTGGTTTAATTTAAAGTGGTGTTGACAAAAACACTCTGTATAATATGTTTACTTTACATAGTATAGTTTTATTAATGAGACAAACGATATTTTTATTTATCAAAGTACACTATATTAAAATAACGCAGATATTATTAAAACTATATTTATTCATTATCGCTTATAGTAACTTCTGTCATAGTCTTCATAGTAATTACATCCATTTGAATTCTAAAAATAGTTATAATGGAGAGGCCCTTGAACATTGGCCTCAAGGTCTGCATCACGTATGTTATCGATTAAGTTAAATTATTTAACAGTGTTGAGTTGTGTTTATAAGTTATTTCAGTACGCGGCGCCGGTGTCAGACGGCGCGCTCTACGCCACTACCGGCGCCTGAGATGACGCGCTGCCTTTTCCTCTTAATCCTGAAATAACCTTTATTTTCATAATTATCTAATAACTACCTATTACTAATTTGTAACGATATACGTTGTTTTAAATGCGCAATAGTTATTAGAATATTATTCAGGATATATTAGATGTTAAAGAATTTTTTTTTTGTATAGTAATATTGGTTGTTTTTAATATCGATTATAGTATTATGTATCTCCTATCTTTTCCGCCCAAATTTAGATATAGTGTGTTGAGAGGAACGGAACTTTGGTATTCAACACCGCACTTTTGTCTTGTAACTTGTTAGAGCTAGAAAATGAAAATAATTCATCGCTCTGACGTCACATTGAGGGGCAGCCCCACAGTTACTGCGCACAACAGGTCTTGCTCAATCTTCCTCTGCGGGTACAGTTTATTCAGACTCGTGTCCAGTTTGGCACCGGTCCACTCATGTTAAGGAGGTGGACTTAGCATTAATTACTGGTTGCCCTAAACCCACACCATTAAACAAGGTCTACCCCCTGGGTGGCATAGCGCCTCCTTGGGTATGACGCGAGGTAGCATGTTCTGTGGAAAAATTGTGTCAGGAAAAAGATTCTTGGGATCCACTCTATGGCTACACTGCACCTCGTGTCCGCTTAAAAAGTCGCCACAATTTTATAAAATCTACCACATGTTTAGATTGTGATCCGAGTCATGCTTGGGAACAGCTACGGCAGTCAAACCACCCACCTTTGGACTTTGTTCCCCACAAAGAGTGTTTACCCGCAAGTTACAACTTGCAGTGGTAAACCTGGAAGTCGCTTAATCGATTACGGAGCCAGGTTGGCCGATGCAAAGAACACCTCGTAAAATGGGGATACGCTCTGAACAATCCAATCCAATCAACCTGCTACTATGGCGTCATATGTCCGTTCATCTGTTTGTATGACGATTTAACTAAGGCAAGAAATACCGCAGTCAACGAGGCTAAATACCGGCAAAATATGATGTGAATTTTCTAAGCATTGACATGAAGAAAAACAGTCATACGCTAACTGCGCCTCCCATAAAGTGAGTTTCATAATATACATTTAGTATTGTAAATGATCAGTGCTCACTCTTCCGTCCTAGGCTCCAGGCCGGCAGGCGTCCAGCCAAGAGTTGAGTCAGTTTATAGTAAAAGTAAACATCGTGTTATTAATCTGTACGCCGGTAGCGGCAACGTGTGAGTAACGATACAGTCGCCACTCAGGGCGCCAGCTAGACCCGCTGTTTCATCGCCTTTAAATATCTGATGATGGTTTGATAACTGAGGACGAAGTGCGAACTTACTTTTATATTGGTTTGCCTATTTTTAATGAAATGATAAATATCGCCAAGGTTGCCCAGTTGTCTAGTGTTTGACTGTACTCACGATGATTGTAGGGTCGATCCACTTTCGGATAAATGCTTATGCTTAGATTATACTGTGATTTGTGATTGTAACATTGTTGTAATTTCAAAACTTGCAAAATACAGTTTTTATATGTATTAAATATGTACTTCATGTAACTAATGATAAAATATGACTAATGAGGCTAAATAGTGATTAAATTACGGAAAATGTGTACTTTTTTAAGGAGGTATCACGATTTCTATTCTCACATTCGACAAAAGTTGGTACAGGTAGGGGAGAGGGGGGCACATTCGAACGATTTTTAAACTTTGTGTCATATCTAAAAATTCTACAGTTTTTAACTTCTTTGCTATTTCACAATGCTTAGTCCAACTATTGTGCCACACAATCATGGCATCATATATAGAAAAATATATAAGGTAAAGGTGCAATATCAACTTTAGTAGCAGTAGTCAAATGTTCAAAGCTGTCAAAGCTCCCTTGTGAGGTAGCTTTGAACATATATGGGGCAGTTTTGAACTATCATCGAATTTAATGAAATTAATAGGCTTATCAAACTTTTAAGTAACTTTATTAATAAACTTAACATTAGAAACGATGGAGATCAAATATCAGTACCATGTTAACTTACAAAAATAATATACCTAGTTTAATATTGCGATTGTACTAGTACTAGTGTTAAATAACTTTAATATTATTAATAGACTTTAAAAAACGAACAAACAAAAAGGTAGCTTTTGCTTCCTAGAAGTAATGAACATTATGGGATCAATCATAGAATAAATCTAATATTATGAAAATAAAACAAAATATTTTTTAAATAAACAGCTTACTACCCTCATTTGAACTTAGAAAAATTAAAGTTAAAGGAAAACATGGATGTAGTATGTGACGTAACCAACAACTGAAATTGGGGGAAGTAGTCTACGTAAGAAATAAAAATCAGCTTCACGTTTTATACCGCACACAGCACGGTATGCAGAGGGAACTTAGTGTTAAGACACTCCGTTCCCCACTTTCTGCCGAATTCTGGAGGCATTGCGTGTTGAGTGGTAGAACTCAACTAAATAAATATAAATATATAATAAATTTAAGTAAATATTTCATCTCCTCGAGTGGAGATCGAACCCACAACCAGTCGGTTGTACAGTCACACTTCGTGCCGCTGCGCCGTGACTGGCCTCAAGTCTAGTCTACGTAAAACTTTTGAAAAACTAATGTAGCACTTGTCCTCTTTCTCAAGAAAGAAAAAAAATACAAGCTACTTTTTTATTATTCACAGATGATGAGACATTCGCTAAAACGAAGTCTCCAATATTTATTAAGTTGTAGTCTAATTCCATTTCGTAGTCTTCATACGCACAGATTTTAGTATCTTCATTCTCTTCACAGTTAATTGTCACTTCTTCTTCTGATTTCAAATGCATTTTTGAGTCAGTTTCTTGTGAAGAAAAGTTAATTATAGTTTTGTTTTTCTAACGCGGTATTTTTTTACATATACTATAATATTCAAAACTGCCCCCTTTATTTTGTTCAAAGCTGCCTCAGTGGTAATTAAAAAATTACAAACTTTTTTTTTTCAAGTAAATGTTTAAAAATTGTAGTGATTTCTAGTTTATTGCATGATATATGAAACATTCTAACTAAAAGAGGAAAAAATAAAACCATGTACTTTGAATTGGATCCCTGCGATCCTTACGCGTTTATTTAAAAATGCGTAAAATTTTACTCAAAATCAAACACTCCTCGTAACTCAACAACTGGCTCTCATATATCAGCGGTGACAAGTGACACGTGTGCAGGTTAGTGCTGCCACTACTCAAAAAAAATCGACCAAAATTTCTTTTTAAAATAGCTCTGTTAACATATATTTTCAAAGGTGCCCCTGTTCAAAGCTACCCCCCTCTCCCCTACATATGTTTTTACACATACACAAAATAGCGTTTAAATAAATAGATTTTTTTTCAAATATTCTACATACATCTAAATTTATAGAAAATTTCATTTTTAGAAAAAAAAAAATATACTTTTAGAATTTTTTAATGAATAAAAAATTATATTTTTTATGGATACTTTATCGCAATGCACGTAACTAGTCCACAATTGTCCTTCTAATCATGCAGTTATCAACTTCAGTCTCATTGATAAACGATTCATTAACGGTAGACTCCTGAATGTGCGAATATAATCATCACATCATATCATCAATACAAGTGGATTTTCGTGGTTTCGGGGCCGGCGCTCGTTTGGTCTTCTGTATGAATTGCAGGAACAGTTTGATGCGATCAGTAATATATTGAATGTTTACCGTTGGTTACTAGACAACACAACTAATGGTCATGGATTCGTTACCTGAGTAGTGCATTTAGAAACTACAAGTTTTATTCGATTAGAACATACACACACACGTATATGTACTTGGTTAATTTATTGGATATACCCTAACATTTAAAAGATTTTTGCTTCTAACATGTAGATAAAATAAGTTAAAATAGGAAAAAGAGATAATAAAGCAATTATAAAACAAAACATTACCTGTTCCGGCGCTGAGTTAAGCCTCAGAATTCGGCGATAAATGGGGAACGGATTGTGAATACTAGGTTCCCTCTGATACAGCGTCAAGCTGATTTTTTTCACAATTTCTTACATTTATGAATTAATCTGTATCATTTAATAAAATTAAACTGATTAGTTAATTTTATCTAATATTTAATTGAATTCTGTTTATCACTTCCTTCAAATGATAAGTATGAGTTAAATAACAAGATAAATAAAGACTTCTGCTCTATGGCGCCTTTATATGTATAGATATAAGATATATGGAAACACCATACCAAGCGGTTCGATAATTAAAAAAAAAAGTAGTCTGGTACACCTAGTGCGAGGTCGATTACCGTTACTCACTCAATACAATGTTCAAAACTATTATCTAATTATTCAGTTCAATCATCTTCAGACAAAACTAAAAAAACGGTTTACATATTAAATAAGTCGAATTTAATGAGAATAAACTCGATTTCTCGAGACTCTAATTCCATCATCAGATCATCTCGATGGTACCATAAACTTGTGTTATCATCTCTATATCTTTATATAATTACCAAGTTTTATGATGATACAACAATTAGAAGTACGTGTAATTTAAATTCTTAGATATTATTACAAAGAAATACTTTGTTACAGCTCGACCTAATAAAAGCGTGTTAAAATAAGCAACGGTGTGATTTAACACTACAATTCTCTTGCTTTCCTGCGACACAGAAAAAGTGTGAAGATTAAAAAAAAATATAATATATATAATAGATACATTACACAAGAATTATTTGCTTTTTTGGTTGGGTCTGTTATAAAAACAGAATTTGTTGAATTAAGTTACACCCTTGAACTCCGTACGTCAATATCAAATAAGGTATTCAAATTTATTTATCTATTGAACATACTTTAGCTTTTTATGTGCGGAAATTACGATTGGTGTTCAAAATAATAAAAATATATTTATATGTTAATTATTTTTTTTGAGTGCGACAGGTAATAAATGCTTTGAGTTTGATGACATAACTAAATAAGACACCGCCGATGATTTGGTTACTGATAGCGGCAATCGTTTGTTCGCTACTGAGAAGTATTTAACTTTTGTAAAGTGTGACAGAATGGCAATTGTCAGAATTTTGTACATACATTTTCGACCTTTATTTGTTTTTGTTACAATTTTTGATATATTGTATTTTTTATATTTTTTTATATAACACATTTAGAACTTAAAACATATTTAGATTTTATTTGCTTTTGGTTAATTGTTTTGATTGAATACCCAAAGTAGTACTATGTATGCCTCAATCGAAATCGTCGAAACGTTTAGCGTGATGTAATATATATAGCCTATAGCCTTCCTTGATAAATTGATATTTCAACTGAAACTAATTAGTTCCTGAGATTAGAGCGTTCAATTAACCAAATTTTAAGCTTTATAATATTAGTAGAGGTAGCATTGATCGTCGAATTTTAGTTTTTACCTAAATTTTGATATCTAAATAACGTTGATATCAACGTTATTTAGATATCAAAATTTAGGTAGCCTGGTTCTCTCGTGAATGAATAATGAGTTCCGTTTATCATAATGAACTATTGGGTTTGTTTTTGTTCTTTTTAGTTTTATGTAGTCTGGTTTTATGTCATTTACAACATAAGTTTATAAAAGATATAAGACCCGACCGACGAGGTCTTGTGATAGTTTAAAATGTTCTTGTAAATCTCTAAATGCTGTCTTTCATCCTAATGTTTATTCAATACGCCAACACCAATAGGTGGACAAACAAACCTGGTAACTGTTATTCTGCGGAGTTTTCTTAGAAGAAAGTACTGTAGTATTTCATGGATTAGCAAGCGCTGCAGGGTGAAAATCTAAGACCTGTGCCTGAGACTGGGGCACCTTTAAAGGTGCATTATCCGTCTGAGCTCCTCTCTCTAACAAATTCCAAATGATTCTACTAGTGCGGCTTTCAAAGAATGAAAATATTTAGTTATATTTAGTTTTCCTGAGTAAAATTATAAATAAGAACAGGTAATATTTACATATTATTATATATAGCAGATGAGATAAGATACTTTGAATTTGAATACAATACTTTACCAAGTTTAAATTTACCAAGAAATATTTTCATACTTTAATCTTTTACTAAGTATTTTTAAATTTGTTAACAATGGGAATTTTCATTATTCACAAAATAAGTTATATAATAAATTAATAAAAAACTTGAATTATTTCACGGCAGCGCGTCACGTTGACGCCTCGCGGTGTGGCCTCGACTTTGACGCTATGCTAAGATAATTTCGTAACTCGAACCTTACAATTTGTGCGAGAACTTATTTCACTGTTAGATTATATTTTACACTGTCGGATGCCCTTGAGGTCGTTGTGGCACGATAGCAAGCTCCACATTTTGCATGTAAAAGCACGGCGTTGATATCTACCACTTGACAGCAAATAACTAGCGGAATTGAATATCTTATTGCCTTATTATTCCTTTTCTCTACATTGGTATGATGTGCAAGGCCATTAAATGCAAATATTTTTAGTTAAATAAAACAATTTTTTATCGCTTATAATTTAAGTAGATACGGATTGATAAGCAATTGGTGCGTCACCACGGGCGTCGGGCAGCGCATAATATGTTCAATTTGGTGGACTAGGAACCTTAATACACGTTTGTATATCCCCTAAAATAGATTAATTGAATTTGTCTTCTGAAACGTAGATCCTGAAAAACAAAACTTATTTTCTTTTTCAAATCAGAAGAGATTTTAATTATTCTTTAGATTCTTTAAAAGAATTTAACAAGTATTTTTTCTTTCGAAAATAACGTGACCGCTTCCTAATTAGGTAAAGTGTAAATGTCATGTTGTTACTGTATTTATTATACACGAGCATTCATTATGCATTTTTTCATTTTGACCTTAATTTATGTTTTCTATAATTTATTGTAATTATGGTAATATTTTTTAATATATGAGAAAGCGCTGGCTGTATTCAGTTACGAAAGGAAGTTTTTGTAGATTGTTGGTCGCCTGAATATTGAATTTATGCACATATACGAACGCGTATGTTCGGCATGCTCACTGCCGGTTGTCTTCTTTGAAGTCCCCGCGTCGTGCTAGTTTTTTCAATCCGTTGCTTATAAGTTGTAACCGTGAGGTCTGTCACGTCTAGAGGTAAAATGTTCTCCGAATCTTATCCTCGTAAGCCGCGACCTAATCTTTGCAATACTTTTAACATGTGCGATTGTTATTAAACTAATCGATACCTAAGCGTTCTTATTTACTATAACTCAGTATTATTGTAGTCGAGCGTATGCGGCGTCTGTTTACACGTCGGCGTCGGTTTTAACAGTGGATCAATCAATACCTGATATACTCGCGCTAGTTTCTAGATCGTGAACTTGTAATCTAGCGAGTGCTCTGTTAACAATGATGCTGTCATCGCTCGTTCGGTGTCGCTGCACTCGCCTCTGGCGCACGCGGCCGCGCGTCCACTGCCAACATTTTCGCCGTTTTCCCTAGGAGAGCGGCGGTCGGCGGCGCTGCGGGCGTGAATGAGGCGCACGGGCCGCGCGGCGCCCGCGCACTCAGTGTCCGCCCGTCGTCCGACCCAGCGCGACGTGCTCAGTGTCGTGTCGTGTGCGTCGTGTCGTATCTGTCGTGCCGCGGCCGACATAAGATGCTTGCGTCGAGCGCAGTGGATACCGTTTGTGATACAGTTTTTCAAAGTGTCTAAAGTGGATTCCGGACTTTACCAGGCCGTGGAGCACGCGCAGCGGCTCGAGCGCTCCCAGGCCATGTATGTCATCAATTTAGGTGAGTCCGCAATCCTTTGACATTCCTCGGCCTATTATTGGAACTAGACAGAACCGGTACCAGTGTGGTGGTTCTAGTTGCGGACGGATCGCGGCTCCTTATCTCGCCGGGACCCAATATTTTCGCAAACAGCTTTCTATTCGCCTTGACTCCGGCGCTCCGGCCTAGGAACCTAGGATCTGGCGCTGTGGGCCGTGGCCCGGCGTTTATATAAACAAATCGTATGGTTCCATTTCAATTTGAGTCTTATTCATAGCGCACTCGACGTGCCTATGTATGTTTTTATTACAGTTCACGTACAGTGTGTGGGCGTGTGTTGGTGTGTTTGCGTTATCGGTGTTGCTATTTATAACTCGCGCTGGTGTGGGTGTGCACTCGTCGGCACGTTGTCTTGCGTTTGTGTGCGTATTGTATCCGTGTTTGGTTCTTATCATTTTCTTCGGTTGATATCGCCGCAAATTACTTCATGCGTGTTGTCACGATTTACTTTTAGAATTATATTAAGATTATATCGTTCTCCTTTACAATGCAATCCTAGCTTGTGTGGCACAAGTGCTCAATAAGTCGAACTAGATGTGTGTTAATATGAATACACCGAACATGCCATAAATTATAATTTAGAAAATGAATTTTGTTCTTAGTTGAGGTGAACTGCTAATATAAATGTTTTAGAGTGAGGATTAGAAACTTAATAAAAACAGTAGTCTTTTTTATTAGCTTAAATTTAACAATATATTTACCTATTTTAATACATTGCAAACCCTTAGGATTGGTTATCTTAATAATAAACGTAATGATACTTCAAGGGAACTATCAGAAAAGAATGGATTTGGTAGAGAGAACAAAAATATACAAAATCATTTGTTTTGTGTTAGGTTAGTTTTAATCATTATTATATACAACTACTGATCACAAATATTAATAGACATGTCGTCGCCCTCAACTTTGTGTGGACTTTAAGGCGAAATGGAAAATTCTGCCCTATTCCCGTTCTTAAAAAGTTCTTTAAGAATTGCGAGAAAATCTCTCTTTCTTAGTGCTCTTCTATACTCTATGAATTAAAATCTATAGAAACATTCTCTGTATAATTAGTTTCATCTGTACGTTGTCTTTCAGTTACGGAAGATATCTACTGTCTCTACATGACTTATTTATTTGCCATACTTGAATTGGACTCGTTTAATCAAATGAAATTCACACACTTCGTTTTTTATTTATTCTATTCAGTTCTCATTTTTCTTCTACCTAATGATAAACATTGCAATTTGGTGGCAGAACTCAACGACCTCCTCTTATTAAGTACAACGTGGAAATGTAAATATTTAAAGTATATTTACATTTCTTCGAACGAATTTAAATTCATAACTATAGCATTCAATCACACATGTAGCAAGATGAATCATGGTGTTAAATAAGTAGATATCGCAACTATTAACAAAACAAACAACAAAATCTTATATTATTATCGATTCTTATGTTAAATGACATCTGGGTTACCTACGTTTCAATTATTTGGAAGTTTTCAGTATACTTAAAATAAAGAATCAATTAAAAGGATACAAAATAAATTTCTTAATTCTAGAAAAAATTAAAAGTGGAAAAATGTAGAGAGACATCAGATTTTCTTATATAAAATAGATTTTCTTATATACTTATTTGTTGTTTTTGGTTGTATTTCATAATTAATGCTGTATGTTTTCCAAATATTTTTTTTTAAGAGCCTTTCCCTTAAAAGTTTTTTTGGCCAACCAAAATGCCATGCCCTACAACCAGATATCTAAAACAATCACTGTATAGAGACTATCGCGTTATTTTTAATTGAATGTGTATAAATAGTCTCATTTGATAAGACGTCATTTATTTAATTTCGATTGTTTAGACATGAAGCGACCGCGTGGCGCTCGTATGCTCTACTATCGAAGCAAATCTAGTCGTCGTTCGTTTTTTTCTATTATATTGTTTATAACAATGTAATAGTTGTAATTGTCGTTTATGTTTGTATTTTAAAATATCTAAACATTAGTTAAGTAGGGTAGTTTTTGTATTAAATACTTGTCGTGTCCATAATTATGTTGCGTGGGCTTTAACGTAAAATTGAAATGCCTATTTATTCCCGTTCCAGTGGGATTTATCAGTTTCTAGTTTCGTATGTACGTTGTCCGTCTAAAAAAATAAATATAAATATACAAGTAGATGATAGTAGTTTTAACTCTCTGTGTACATATATCACAACATCTTATAAATAGATTTATACTATCGTTTCATGTTCCAAGAGTTAACACAAATAAATTATGTCGCGATAATGACTTATGTATATTAAACGGTTCAGTAAACAGTCTTATCGTAACAGATACAGCTCTGTGCTTATTATCTACAATTGTAAGCAAATATTTTCTAGGATTTATCAACTTTTATCATATCAAGAAATATTTAAAAATTTTAAATTTTGCCCAAATAACCTTCAAGCCTTGCGTAATACTAACTAAAAAACACATGGCCGAATGTGTTGCAATATACATTTAGGTAGGTTATGCAAAAAAGTTCATTGACGTCAATGCTCCATAATTATATTGAAATTTAAAAAAAAGAATCAAAAACCAAAAAAAGCTTTTATGCAATCAGTTTACATGACGCCTATTGTTATATATGCTTACATTCATCCACTAAAGTATCTACTTTGGACAGTTACTTTATATGCCTTAAAGAAAGTATTTTATTTTATTACTACTACTGTCGACTGCTTTTGGATAAACTGAACTTTGGAAAAAATGGAGAGTCGCATTTATTTCTGTGTCCATGTGTCCCTGAATGGAATACGAAACCATAATCGTGGCGCTAATTCTGACATGCAATTTGACCACGAATGGTAGGTATCAATTGTGCATATAAAAAAGAGAGTTCGGACCAAGAGTCTGTAGTGGTAAGTTTAAAAGTAATATTTAAGTAGGCTGGTAAGGTAAATCGTTTTATAAGTGAATTTATGTTAGGAGCAATGATATACCTACATTCTACATATGTCTATATATCTTATTGAGCTTGCAGTACAATGTTTACTTTTTGTATTAATATTTATATTTTATATTCTTTAAGGCTATTTGGCTTTTATATTCTTTAAAACTATTGAAAAAATTATAAAAATTTATAGGTTATCATTTACGAAGGTTATATGCATAACTCACGTAACGTAACGTAATAGAGCGACTGTCTTAAAGTAACACGAAATGAATGTGGAGACGAAGTTTACTCTGCCTTTAAATAAAATTTGTAAAACCTATCAAAAATATTTTCATGTAAAGTATTGCCAAGACAATGTCTCGCATTGTCCAAAAATGTAGAGCCAAGTTTCCAACTACACCCCTTTATGCGATGTACTCTATACGTTAGTCAAAATGTGTGGCTTGTTCCTCGTTCTTTACTTTAAGAACTGTTAGAACAGAAAATAAAAGACTTAAAAAAAAGACATTCAAGTTTATATCGTTGGATTCCGTAGGAAGGTATTCCGTATGACCTACCCATTGGAACCAGTCAGCGTTCCAGAGGCGAGTCGGTGCGGTGCGGTGGTGGACGGCGCGCGGCGGGCCACTGACCCCGTGCCGGAAACCGTGATGGATCACTTGTGCACAAGTTATTGGCACACTTTACCAACAGGATTCACAGACGGATTGCAGAGTATTGAATTGCATATTTAGTATATATGGGAATAATGAATATCATTTAGAAATACTCGTATGAATCTATGTATTAGTTGCCTTGGTTTGTTATTTGGTTTGCATCATATGTTAAAAGCTTAAATAATAACGGTATTTTTATATAACTTGTTGTGTTAGCCTGTTTAAACCTATAGATATAGCAATACCCTGAAAAAAAAAAAATTAAGCAGTTCTAAATAAATCAGCTTTACGCTGTATCCCGCCTGTATCAGTGTATGTAGAGGGAGTCTAGTGCTCAGACACTTTTCGGCGATTTCTGGAGGTATTGTGTGTTTAATGGTGGAACTCAACGCCGCGCTTTTTGCCATCAGAGCAAAGAAATGAAAATATTCAATTAAATATTTCATTTTCTCGAGTAGGAATGGAACCCACAATCTGTCTCGTATATTCACATGCTTGTGCGTGTGCCACGACTGGCCTCACGGTTCTAAATACATGTTTACTAATAATACTAATAATACATTTAGATAACTTGTACTCCTCACTAACTTACCTGTACTTAAGTAAATTAAACATACATTTTATCTAAAACTAGGGAAATAAAATGGAATATTTGAATGACGCAGCTAAACTTTAAGTAAACATGAGACACAAGCCACAATAACAATTATCATCAAGTCACATTTAGTGTTGTTAGCCCACTCACGTTGTTTATAGGGATGACGTAATGTCCTCAGAAACTAGAGTTAAGAGAAATTTATGCTCAACGGAGAATGTCGACTAGTAATATACATTTATAGTTTATACTTAAAAGGTAGGTCGTGAGTTTTGATTAAGGAAATTATTAATATTTAAACTCTAATGATACAAAGTACAGTGTTGAGGTTTTCAATGTTTTTAAATACGTACGTATTTCGAAATTAAGCTATAAATAGTTATTTTTATTTCATTTTAGTTTCATAACCGCTTTATTTGTATTCTTCTTGTTTGTCTTCTTGCTTTAAGTAACTTTCACTCACTTCTACGGCTTGGCTGGATGAAATCTCTTATAGAGGTACATGTCTACTGATGGGAGCTTACTTTTCGTATATTTACCCCCATATGCGGAAATTGTATATTGGAGAATAAATAAGCATTTGAAAGAAATCTGTAATCGTTTATAGAATGCCGTACCCTAAATAATCTAAACCTTGGTTGAAAATTTCCTTTGTTATTGTTGGCCGGCACACAGTCGGCGTCTGCGTACAACGCTGCCGTCAACAGAGATCGCGTCTCACATCAGGTACAAGTGTACTGTGTGCCTTCATTTATTAGTAGTGACAATTGCGGATTCTTTTTCGCGTTATGAGTTGCTTGCGTCTCGCGAATGACGCACGCGCAACTACCGAAATAAATACACAAGTTTGTCTAGACAGCGACCCATCTTCGCATTATGTATTAGAAAATGAAGGACGCGCACGTTTTTTTTTAAGTTTGAGTAATTTTTATTTCAGAATTTTAATTTTGCAGTATAGTTGCTTTTGATTTGATTTTTGCAGCATTGACTTAGAAGCTTATTTTTTTCAGTGCACTAGTGGACCATACACCGGATATTTGTTATTGATTTCAACTTGATATCTCCACTCGATTTCCAGATAATTGGTCATAACAGACGGACAACAAAGTGATCCTATAAGAGTTCTGTGTGTTTTGGGTACAAAACTCTAAAAAGAAAAAATAATAATATTGTGTCTAAACATATCTTGGCTTCATTTTATTTTCCCCTTTCATGTTATTCGAGATCTTAGACGACCATTATGCTTAACATTACGTCTTAAACGTACAACACAGCATTGTGCTCATATATTTTAATATATTTTGTAAAACATTAACACATGCAAACTGTAATTGCCAAATCTCTACAAATGATCGTAAACAAAAACTAGTCATTACATACAGAGTTACAAATAAAATGTTTATATTTATTGCGTTGTTATTTACACGCCATCGCTAGATCCTGGTATTAAAATAGTTAGGTACCTACCTCGTCTTAGTCATGTCGCTCGTTTGATGTTCATTCATATGAAAATGCCTCGTAATGGTCCAACTTGATTATCCTGTATGGCTCACTAACCGCATTGGCGTCAATACCCCGCAAATAGAGTTTACTTCGACTCGTGGATCTACCTACTTCTAGGTATACCTGTTTGATTTTTCATATGTATTAGGTAGGTTATATTGTTATTCTTTATTTAATCTGTGTATGATGTCATTTTGACGCACATTGCTTGTAAGTGACTAAGGTTTTTGCGGGTTCGAATACCATTCGGAGGAATCTAATTTCTAATATGTGTTTTTCTGCTTCTGGTATGAAGAAGTGCGGCAATGTCTCTGAATTAAAGAAGTAGAAGTAGAGGAGGTTTTTATTATTGTATATTGTATAGCGCATGTAATCAGGCAAGTGGACTATAAATTACCTTGCTCGTCTAAGTATCTGTTTATTACAAAGTAATTTTGAGAACTAAATAATAAAGTTCTATACTATTTATAAACAATTCCAATAACAAATACCTAAACAACAAGAGACACAAAGTGCTATTCACGTTAAGCTTCCGCCACCGGTAAAAAAACACAAGGAACTTAATAGAGCCTTGACGGTAACTGCCAAGTATGGAGATCAAGGTTTGTGTACCAGTAGGGCTAGCGAAGGGCAACCTGTCAGCTCTGTCGGGTATTATTTTATTAATTAACATCATAAATTATTAATCCGTTTTAGTTTTTGTAACCGACTCTATTTATTTATAGCTTATTTACAATTTATAAGATATTGTAACGTTTATCAATATTCTATGTAATGTGAGAGAAAAAATAATGATACGTTACTTTGTTATGATCTTTATTTCGCCCACAGTCAACAAGTGTCCAACTGCGCCACGATCCATCGGCAAATTGGAACCTAAAAAGTAATTTATTATCAACACAAATAGATTCTGAATTCAGATACATCTATTCTCATGAATGAATGCCATAAGATAATGTAGGTATTCATAGAGGAGCAGCTGTGAGTTATCATCTATGCCGTTTAGAAGGCAGTGGCGCGCGAAATTGCTTTCAGCGTTTCCGCGTCTGCGCAGTCGGAAGTCGCCTCCGTCCGTGATAGACTATTTGTCACTTGTCGTGTGATGCTTCTCGAGTCGGCCTTGCCAATGTCACAATACAAGATTAGCTTTTTATACCTACGAGGCAACAAGCGACACTACTTAGGTTTTGTTTATTTTTCGTCTGTTTGAGAATACTTAGAGATCATCTAGAGATATTTTGATGATTATTTAAATGTTATTACACTGTTAGGAAAGTGTATTTTAATGTGGCAGAAAAAGAACCTGCGTTTGTTGGATGCTGTACAAGCGCTCATCCCCAATTGAGCTATGGGTTCTATTTATCGAGCTACATTGAAATTCTTTAATGCTTGTTAGAACTGATTTTTATTGTGCTAAAGACGATATCTACATATTAATTTAGAACTGTATTCGTTTGTTTTGTAGCTCAACCGAGTTGTGTCGTAAAAGTCAGAAAATATGCCTAAGGGTTATTGTTTTGGGCTTCCATTTAGATAAATTATTTATATTAAAAACTTATACGATATTCTCATATATCTATCCAGTCTTACAAATGGCTTAATTATTATTTTCTTACCTTCGATTTTTCCTTTAAGTGTTCAAATGATAAATAAAAATGGAAACAGAACAACACTATAAGAGTTATAGGATTATTTTCTTATCGGTCTGTCTGTCCGCTTGAAATATCCAAGTCTACTGTCAACCTTGGGGCAAAATAAATATTAAAACTGTAAGTCAAGAAATAATTACATTATTTCACGATAATATTGCAACGTAATTATTTTTTACATATGATTTATATATTTAGTTGAGAATATATCGATAAGCAGATAAAGTAACAAACGAAAGTAATCCGGCATGATTAATGTTACAATTGAGATAATTATTTTTAAATCTCATACAAATTGCGCAAGACACTGTAATTAAATCTCTCGTTTACATACACTTGGCCGGTTCACATGTGCTTGGCTTCTGTGACGTTGTCTTATGACATCGTAAAATCTATTATTATGCTACCCTATAGCATCGTTGTTAGTACTCATAGTTTCACACTCCACCTGCATATAACAACATAGGCACAGCGAACCTAGTGTTGAGACACTCTGTTTCCGACGCACCGCCCAATTTTTAAGGCATTGTACATATGTACCAGAGCGAGGAAATAGGAAATATTTTTTTAAAGAATTCTTTTAAGTGAAAATTGAACCCACACCCGTTGCGTCTCATCACAACTTACAAAACACAGTTTTGTAAGTTGTTCACTTAATTCACATACATGCATTGTAAACAGCAAAATATTTTTTTATCTTAAGGCAGGTGAGATTTCACAGATGATTGAAAATTACTGCCATTTGAAATTCATTCGCATTTAATAATCAAGCATTTACATATTTTTACAGCTTTGACTATTTATATCTGAAGGTTGTACAAATAACACTAAATAGTCAATACATATTGTGACTCAGAGTCACCATGCTGTATACATCGACTTGTCCTTTCATTTAAACTAACTTGCTTCGATAACTTGTGAGTCACTTTTTTATTTAATTATTTAATGTTCATTCGTACGGACCAGTTAAATTATTAATTATTAATTGAACTAAAATCGTATATAATTAGTGTCATATTATAATTATTTAATGCAGTTGTGATATTGTAAACTTTGATTTTATTATGAAGAAAGTTAACAAAATTGTAGAGGTCACCGAGTTTGAAAGGGAGCGCGATGGTAGTGGGTTCGATCAATACGAGGGAATGAAATGATAAAGACCTGCAGTGCCTTGAATTTAATGTTTTTTTTTTATTTATCATGCTGTATTCCGCACATTGCAGAGTAGGCATAAGCAACTTTTTTTTTGTATGGAAAAGGACAAGGCAAATGAGCGTTCGGGTCACCTGATGGTAAGTGATTACCGCCGCCCACGACCACTAACTTGGTTAACTAGCATTAAGACACACCATTCTCCATTAAGATACTCGTTTCGATATTTCGCCGAATTCTTGAGACATTGCTTCGTTATCAAAACAAGGAAATGAAAACAAATATTTCATTCCTCCGACTGGGAATCGACCCCACAACCATCATGATTACAGTCACACTCTTCTGCCTGGCTGTACTTATACCTAGGTTATTCTGCTAATAGCTGCTTATTTTCTATGTATTGTTACGTAATTAAAACATTGACGTATTTGATTGAAATAGTATAATTAATATACCTATAAATAAGTTCTATGAATGTAATTTTTTTTATAATTTTTCCATTCCCCAGATATAAATAATTTTAATAGTATTTAGTGCAAATATAATATTTATTGGACATCATTTCATGATAATTTTGAGCATGCAAAAAGAATGATATAGTACTATTAATTTTGTAAAATTTTTCCTGTTGATGATAATAAAATCGTGGCGACTTTATTTATCAAAATAACAAAAGTTCCACGCAATGTCAAATATTTTTAGACATTTAATGTGACACTGTTTATATTTAACTTTGGACAACTTACTATTCTACGTTTCTTTCCTAATAGCTACGTTTCGTTTCGGGAGCTATTGGTTCTAAATGAAATTTTATTTTTGTGTTGTATAGTTCATTAATCAAATAAAGATGAATATAATTAGAATGTGTAAATAGCCAACATTTTTTTAGAGCATCACGCTATATCCCGCAGGGTAGGCAGAGGAACCCAGTGACAAAACACTATGTTAACGTTAAAATACTTACCGCCAAATACGTGTTAAGGAATTGCGTGTTAAGTGGCGGAACTCACCGCAGCGTTTTGCCCGTTACCAGAGCGAGTGACATTAAATATTAAATTTTTCTGGAGTGGGAATCAAACCTACAACTTGTAGCATTTACAGTCGTACGCTTGTTCCCATTATTTATACCCATTTGAGGACACGGTCAAAGCTGCAGGTGTAATAAGCAAGTTCGTCCATAAACCTGAAGATCTCAAATAATTACTTAACATATTTCGAAAATTCAAATATTCAAAAAATATTTTAATGTAACAGTATTAAGACATCCAATGAAAGTATAGGTTTTATAATCACCTAAATATCCTTCATACTACACGTTGTCAACCTTCGTTTTCCAAAAACGGTCCATTATTGCGCCCAGTCGAATTTTTAAAATTAATTAGTAACTATGTGCGTCATTGTGTTTATTTTTAGATCATTAAAATTCAGAACACGACCTGATCAATATATTTAGTATGTTTTTAGGGTTCCGTACTTTTTAAGGAAAAAAGAATCCTTTATAAGATCACTTTGTTGTCCGTCTGCTTGTCTGTCTGTCAAGAGCCTTTATCTCAGGAACGCTTGGAGATATCGAATTGGAATTTAAACCATATACTCAGACCTATGGCCCCGTGATTTTCTGGAAATGGAAATTTCTACATTTACTTAAACAAAAATATGGCCGTTTATATCGCAAAATTTCGATACTATAAAGGGAATCAAAATTAATAGGGTACTTCCGGTTGACCTAGAATTATGAAATTTGGCAGGTAGCATCTACAGGTATTACTAGTTCAGGAAAAAGTCTGAAAACTATACATTTGTGGTTAAATCTTAAAGAATAATAGCCATAAAAATGTTGCCCACATTTTATATTAAAGGCGCTAGTTCAAGTGAGGTATCAGATGAAAGGGTTCTGGCTAAGCTAAGATTGAATTTCAGAAAAAGCTCGAGATCTCCAATTTTTGTACGGAGCCCTCAGTGGGCGAGCACGACTCGCCCTTGTTATTTCTTTTTTATGTTCACATAATTTGAATTTATAAGAATGTAATATGCTGTTCACTCCTGTAAAACAAACATTGCATTAGATTTCACTTTCCAACTGAAGTATGTACAAAAAGTACAGGAGAGTCGTAGGAAAGTATGCAAAAGAACAGAAAGGATGGATGATTCGAAGATAGCAAATGTACGGTCATTTATCGTTAGCTCTTAATATGTCCGAATTAGGTAACGGGGGCGGAGGGATCATTATGACAATTTATGATGTCTAGTCGCCAACGCGCTAAATATAGCAGCTGCACTGCGCTCTGACGGATGGAGGACGCTAACGATGCAACCAATGACATCGTAAATTTTACGGTGTCACTAACGTTATTGCTGCGCTTGCGCAATTTTACATCCTAGTTCTGGACAATTACTCTATTCTCATAATTTTATAGCCTTTTTTAATCTATGCCTCTATACTAATATTATGAAGTTGAAGAATTTGTTTGGTTGAATATGCTATTCTCACGAACTACTAGTTTGAATCGAAAGATTCTTTTTCCTAATGGATAGTTAGTTAGATAACTTAACCAAGACGGTGAGATTAAGAATTTTTTTATGGAAACGGCCACCTGATGGTAAGTGATCACCGCCGCCCCTGTATCACCAGAGGAACTACAGGTGCGTTGGCGGTCTTTTAAGTGGGTAAATATGCACACTATAAAGGTACTCATGTTGTATCGACCTGGAAACACTGCCGCATATAGGCCATTCGTTGGTTAAGGCCAATATGCTGATCTGGGCGTTGCTGTAAAAGGAGGGTTCTCGGAAACTGGTGACACGTCAAATGGGGTTATTTTTGAGTTTAACTCGCTTTTGGAAGTTAAATTTCCTTTTGCTCTATAAAGAAACATTCCCGAGGGATGCCGCAACAGAAGGATACAAGCTTATTTCGGCTATATTAAATTTAGATCACGCTAATCATCCTTATGCAACCCATTGCGTACCTGAGTCAGTGTTAATCATCTTCTGCTTTCTTAGTTCTATCTATTTGCACAGGGGCGAAGCCGGACAAAAGCTAGTACATTAAACATGGCTATCAACTGTAGGTTTGGTTATGACCGAATATCTCGTTACTAATTGACTACGCAGTTTCAAATCTATAGTTAGATGCAGGAAAACATATTTTTGCATGTGACGCATAATAATAATATGTTAAAATATACGTTTGTTAAGTATAAGTATAGATTTGCTTGATACCTATTTTTTTCTGCTTAGGTACACCCTACGCTAAACCCTTATTATAATTCGTTGACTTTTGTATTTCGCCATTATTTAGTTTGACCTTTCGTGGTTTGTTAGATAAAATACATGACACTGAGAGGCGGAGACGACAGCGTGTAGGTTAGTGAATAGAGCAAAGGTTAGCTCAATTGTCGTGGGAGGAAGTAATGAGGGAGGGCGCTAAGCACTACAACAAGCCGGTTTGTGCCACTGGCTGCCGCATTTTTTATGTAAATGACAAATAAGACAATAAATATACAATATTAATAATTAAAATACAACTTTGGAAACCATATTACTTTATTGTTTATTAACCAACTTTAACTTTTTTTGTTATATAAACATAATTGCTTTACTTTGCGTATGCCATTGGGTAGGCAGAGGGAACCTAGTGTAAAACAATCGTTTCCCACTTTTCACTCACTTTTCTGATATAACACGGAGTGTTCTCTACGCCGTGCTCCAATAACCAAATTAAAAAAAAACTAATAATGTATTATTATTAAAAACTAGTGATCTGTTCTATATCTATACTTAAAGATATTTTTATCGTGACTGAGCGTTAAGTACTTACTACTAGAGGTAACCAGAGATTACTAGTAAAAACTTACGTACAAACAGTTTGCGATCGTAAACATTACATCACTATAACCTTAGACACTAACTCCATTGAAGCTAAAATAGAATCTAATAAAAAAGTATGTTAACTTATCTTTATTGTGAAACAATTTTATATCTATGGCTATTTATATATTTGAGATTTCCATTAAATAACATAGAAGAATATAATATTTTTAATAAATTAAACAAAAGGTTGTAGTTAAATACTTTTAGAAAACATACGTAGCGGGATTTGAACCCGCGCCTCTTGGAAACCGTCTACGCGTTCTGACCAACTAAGCCGTATAAACTAACGTTGTCATCGGCTACGTCGAAGTTCTTATATGCTTGCTAAAATTTTGTATATTTTGGTACAAAATAGTTAAAATTTTAAGAGGTGTTTTATTTAACAAAGATATGAACATTTGGTATTCGTTCGTTCTATACGTACAAAAAAAATCAAGTACAATATTTTAAATTCTTTTTTATTTAACTTAAATGAATTATGATCAATGAGGAAATAATTAAGAATAATTACAGTGTTTTTTTTAAATAAATTTAGTATGAAATTGCGTAAATGGTTTACGCATGAATATTAATAATTTATAAGTAATGATAAATTTCGATATAGCTAGCTAGGTAACACTCACATTCAAATACACACTATATATAATCTACGCATAAACTTAAATAAATTAGCGGGGCCAAGTAAGGTTTAACGTTGCGTACGCGAATTTCGCGTGTAGTCGCGTGTAGCATTTAATGAAACTTACTTTCTAATTAAAACATTAATTTAAATATGTATTTGTATTTTTTTCTTTTTCTAATAGCTGTAAGTAGATATTTTTTTCTTGAGTTGTATGTATATCTTTAAGAAGCTTAAGTATCTTTGGAAAATGTGTTTTTTATCTATTCACATGGATCCGCCTATATATTTAGATGCAAATATTTAAATTGAAATAACTAATAAGTAAGTGTTGCGTATGACACATGTCACGATATAATTTCTCGAGATAATTCAGACCGCACGTCGTTTACATCAAACCGATTAATCAGATGTTATAACTATTCAACTGAAAAATATTTCCTTAATTCGAACTAGAAGTTCCTGAGATTTTATAAAATATGTTGCTTTAAAGTTACATACATTTTTAAGCTAAAATCGTTTAAACGACGAAAGTCTGCAAGGCACACGCTTACAGCTAATTATGGAAATTGTAATGGCACCTATTTTTTAAACCTTATCATGACTCTTTTAGGTATTAACTCTTATTTTTTTTAAATATAGCTGAATGTTCTTGATAATTTGTTTAATTAAGGTAATGGACGTGTTCTGAAACGTTACTTGCTTGGATTTATTATTACAAAATAATAATATGTACATTATAATTATAAATTAAAGTAAAAGAATTGCTTGTAAAAAAATAAAGAAAATTTTATTTACTTTACACTTTATATTGTATAGAATATATAAATTTCAAATATTTTTTATACTATTTATATGCAATTTAGCGCTGGGGTTTCAAGTTGTATTATTTTTGTAATTGAATTGAATATTACTTATATATGAACCTTCCGTACTGGCTGACAGACACGAACGCAAAGCCAATAGTAGGTGGAAGAGACCGCTGAAATTTGACATATATGTAGGGGAGCGTTAGGAAGACAAGGCCTGGTTAATTCTTACGGGAACGGATATAAAAAAAATACCAGTCGACCCAAACAGAGCTTCGCACAGTAGGTACAACTACAATTATTCTTACATTCGAAAATGCAAAACGATGCTGCAATGAATCGTGTAATAACTATAATTTAGGTAACCTTTCAACACGCATTTTTTAACGTCGCGCAATTCTTATTATATCCTCAAAAATGTTAAAAAAACAAGCCCAAAAATGTCAGGTGCACTTTTCGAAAAAGTTACGTCACCTTGGTTTCGAAAAAGCGTTTCGTGTCCGCGACCTCGTTTCAATTATTACCTATTTAATTTGCAAATGATTTTGAAATAATTAATATTTAACTCGACGGCGCGGAAGCAGGTGAAAAGTGCTTGCACATTGTTTTAATTATAGCCCAATTATTTTAATTTTATACTTAATATTTTATATAGAACGATTTAGTTGTCACTTAGAGTTTGGACTTTTAGGCTAGCTTAGTAGAAAGTAGGTTATATACTCGTAGTTATGATTGGTCTTGGTCAAAACGTAATAAGACTTTACTATGGTGCTATACGAGTAGATATTAAAAATTTCTTTTTTATTTAAAGAGAATATATTTTTAATACTAATTAAAAATAAAAGAAATTATCAATTGCTTGGAATCATCAAAAGTACATAATGTACTCAAATATAAACTCGTTTTACAAGAATACCTCCACAATAATAATGTACAATATATTTCGGTCTTTTTAATTACTATTTCGATAACTTTATGTCACATTACTTCTACTTGTTTACACCACTTGTTGTCATTGTTACTTGCAACGAGTGTATAAAGAGTGAAGAATGAGTGTCAGGACACTCTGTTCTCCGTTATCCATTTGATTTCGGGACATTGCGTTCTGAACGGCGGATCTCAACTCTGCTTTGACGTATCAGAGCGAAGAATAGAGTATTATTAAAAGTTAAGTTAAGAGTTAAGTATTATCGCTATTTTAGGTTAATAACCATTCAATCTAACTTTGAATTGTATTCATTTAGCATTTTGTAGCTGAATATGTTACGAATTGATCTTAATCGATTCAGAATGAGGCGACGGCGTCAGACTCGATCTCGTATCACGTGTCTGCATATCAAATTTAAGAAACAATTTGTTGCTATAGATCAGGGGTTTCCAACCTTTTCTTGATCAAGGACCACTTTTATATCATTCTTGGTAGCAGGTACCACTTTACATGTAGGTATACCTAATAAAAATTAACTGTGATAATTAAACACAAACTTCACCTCACCATCCCCAGTCATAAAATTAAAATCGTTCGCGGACTATATTTAGGCTTCTGCGGACCACTGGTTGGGAACCACTGCTATAGATACTATAAACATGAAATGAAATAAAGAATATTCATTTTTAATAAATTTTGAAACAATATATTTTAAAATATTATTTGGATATCTACCAGCTGTTCATATATTATGTTGTATGTACATAATTATGTTATTTTTAGTCTTATTCTTCGTATTTTATTTATCTTGATTGTGTAATATTGATAAATTTTTAATTCCTTGTGAGCTGTTTTCGTTTATTTCCCGATAAATAAATAAAATAAAATAAGTCTCATTAAATGAATATTAGATATATGATGCCGTCGTCGCGCAGTGGTTCAGCGCTTTGACAGTAAAACGCGACGGTTGTGGGTTTGATCTCTACTTGTAAGAATGATCATATTTTTTTAATTATCCCCATATTTTAATAGTAGACGAAGCACGGGGTTGAGTTCTGCCATTTAATGCACAACGTCTTGAAAATTCATCTGAAATTGGGAATAGAAACGTGTGAAAAACAATCGTTTACTTTATTGAAATATAGTAGGTATTATTTCGAATGAGATATTCGGGGAATGCTTATATTTCAAATAATGACATAGTGATATAGGAGATGAAAAAGTGGAGAAAAAAATGGTTTTCTCCAACCAATGTCTAAAAAAAAGATATATATTAGTCAGTCGGGGCTAGTCATATATTTTATTAAAAAATGAAAAAGTAGATTCATTCTTTTTCTCGTCTAACACTTTCCGGTTAATTCGGGACGTTGGGCATTAAAAAGAGGACTCAACCCCAAGCTTCGTGTTCGGTACACGGGCGGGGAAATAAAAATTAATATAATATAATCACTCCCAAATTGAACTAACATAGCAATAGAACTAACATAAAAATTAGCTTTAAACTTATCGCATATATATGAAATGTAATACTAATAAAATCGTTAGTGGCCAGCGACGACAGCTAGAGGTAAACGATCTATTCGAATAGGACAGCATACACACGAGGCAAGGTCACTGCGTTGATTTTTGCATTTATTCATACATACATGTATTATGTTTATATTATCATATGAAATTATGTATTTATACCGACATTTGTATTGTTCTGAATATGATTAAATTACATTTAAAATATTTTTAGGTATACTCGTTCAATGCTATATTATAAGTATAACTTAGGAGAGCAGTAGGTGCATTACTCGGTCCCTTTTCAGATTCACCAGACATAACATCTTTAAGTAAAATCTTTATGAATATAGGCATACCTATGAATATTAAAATTCATTAATTTTTATATATACATCACTTAATTAAGGAATGTTTTTTTATGCACAGAGTTTTAAGTAATGCACCAACATTTATAATATCTTTGTATCTACCAAAATGTAGTAATGGTTCCACATATGTTTACCTGCTGAGTAGTTACTAATATAATTTTATACTTATTTAGAAAACGTATAAAAAATTGAACATTTTCTAAGTAAATATAAAAACACGGACGGTTTCCAAAAAGCGCAGGTTCAAATCCCGCTACGTTCAAAATTTTTATACGTTTTCTAAATAAGTATCTTTCAGTCCTTAATGTGGAATAAGACTTTAAAAACGTCAAAAATATTTTTTTAATTTCAAATACATACATACATTATATTATAGGTACATGGTACGGGATAAAGCTCCACCGACCAGATTTAGCACGTCTACGGCGTGCTACAGGAACATTTATAACAGTGGCCACGCTATTCTCGTTAGTCTATAAACGGAGAGCCCGGCCGCGTATTATTAGCCGGGCATTATGGCCAAACGCAACGCTTCGCACCTGATTGGAGACCGGCCAGCCGCGCTCATGTGGGGAATTTTCATATTAACACTATCGGTTACTTGGTGGGTAGGTGATGTAGTACCTACTTATATACTCGTATATGTTCAATTATACCAGCTATTTGACCTCGTGCTTAACCTGATGCATTTGCGAGACATTTGCTTGTTGTTTGATTGCTAAACGTGTTTCTTTTATTATGAATACATGAGGTCGTGGCGCAGTAGTACAGCTTAGTAGAACTGTAAACGTGACGATTGTGGTTCGATTCTCACTCGCGGATATAAAGGATTTTCATTTCCTTGCTTAGGTTCCGCCTTCCTAATATGTGCGGAATACTGAAAAAGTTGTGTGTTTGTGTGTGTAAAATCCTACATATCTTTCCTGAATATCTTTTTCCATTGTAATATGATTAAATATTCATCCTCTCAAAGATAGTTTTAGAACAAACATCGTCGATCAAATTAAAGATATCTTAATTACTGTTGGTGAGTCAGCTCTGGGCTCGGCGGAGGTCAATTTCAGAGATCTCGCGATGCAGCCACCTAATTGGCAACGCGCCAGCTCATCTCGTGTCGCCCGCGATCCCTCGTGGGCCGACTACGCCGACTTGAGATTGTTTATTTGTTGTATTCATTTAAATAACTATATTATTGCTTTGGTATCAAAGCTTAAATGGAAGTTTAAGTTTTGATGCCACGACAAGTTTAAGTCGTTTCTTAACACTAGATATTGGTAATTTCATTTATAATAAGATGATTACCGTTTACACTGCTAGTTGACAGATTTATCAGCATAGGAATACAATTAGTTCGCAGTCGTCGCCTTTGCCAATAACAGTGTTCGCGGAGATGGATTGCGTTCCGTGTTAACGCTCGGTCTGTAGTTCTGTACCGGTCACCCTGTCGGCCGACGCGCTCTGTTATTTATGTGATTTTAATAGTTAGCTGCATGCATAGCGATTGCTAATGTATTATTTTCATGTTTTTACTAAAGTAAAACAAATAATTAATTATTTTCATTTTTGGCGTTAAGTTCCGTCGTTAAGTGTTTTGAAAATTAGAAGGAAAGTGGAGAACGGAGTGTCTTGACACTAGACTATCTCTGCCTATCAGCATACGGCGATACGGCGTGAAGTTAATAATACATATGTATACGAATGAGCGATGTATTATAGTTTTCATTTGTTCTGCCGCGTTATTTCTTTAATAGAAGATTTCTAAGGCAATGTTCTTACCTTGAAGCTTAGGTCTTACTAAACAATTTGAGTACTTGAGATTGATGATTTTTGACAAAATATTTTAAAACTCATAATAATGTATAATAATATTAAGAAGAAAATAACGTTTACCTGTTGACACAAGAACGGTTGCAGAAAGCAGTTTTACTTGAGACGGCGCGTAATATAAGGTCTCATCGTCAGAATAGTGTGTTTTAATATTTTTAAATGTAATTTAATATTTTTTAATTAATTTATATTTGAAAATGTAACATGTTTAAATATAAAATTTTTCTTAGATAGTAAAAGTATATATTGACGAATAAAGAACATACAACTGCTTACAACGTTCTAAATGCATCGGCGTCCACGAGTCTGCTGCATCGCGGCCAAGGTGCCTTCACATATCATTTTACCCTTACGCTTTTAGACGCTCATGTTGCTATAGAGGTTGCGTGTCAACTTGTAATAGATGCCTCACTTGCTTAGACGTAAGGATCATTTAAAAGAGAGAAAAAATAATGTAGAATAATAGCAGTCGTTACTATGTATTTATTATATTATTATTTTTTTTTCCTATTTTCCGTAGATAGAGAGAATCTATTGTCCGTTCTCTGGTTTTCTCCTAAATTCGATACACTGTGGATTAAGTAACAAAACTCAACGCCGTTTGCCTCTTTTTTTTACCAAAGCGTGAAAATAAAAATAATTAATTTCCCAAACTCACAAACAAAACAAATCTCGACACGTCATTTAATCTTAACATAATATTATTGGAATATTTATAACTATATTAATCGTGCTTCGTATTGCGCTGGTAAATTTATTGTATTTTTATAAAAACTAAACTATACTAACTTCACGGTTTGTCCCTAGCGGGGTAGTCAGAGAGAACGGAGCACCAAACGCTACGGTCTCTACATACCTCTTTCGCCTCGTCCACTGTCATCAACCTCTTCATACATCCCCTTCGGGGGGTCATGCTTTTTACGTGACCTGCCTCCAGTATCTTTGATACTGTGTTTTCGAAGGTCAACCGAGGTCTCCCCCTATTACCGCTCTCTTACCGCTCACTTTTCCATCATAAATCTTTTTTTGCCATTCTTTCATCACTCATTCGTTCGACGTGCCCAAACCAGCTGAGCACATTCTTCTTCATTCGCACCGTGCTATCCTCGCTAGTACATGCCATTCTGTGTACCTCTTCATTGCGGATTCGATCAGCTAAGCTGACTCCGCATATCCTACGAACAGATCGCATCTCCACAGCATTCATCTTTCTTTCATTCTTCTTCTGTAATACCCGCGTTTTGCTGCCGTATAACAGAGTCGGTACCAAAACTGCATTGTGTACGGCCAAACGCGCAGCTGTGCTGACGTTTCGCCGTCTCATCAATGCAGCTAAGGCTCCGTTAACCTTGTTACCGGCAGCAAATTGTATTTTTATATCAAATAAAAACACAATAAATTTACCAGCGTCGCCACTAGTTATTAGTTACGTGAACACATTTACTCACCTTTACGTTACGTTACGTAGGGTAGGCCCCGTATACAACAACGTTCCATACATCATGAAGCTCCACAGGACGTTGTAAATCTTGTAGTGATGTTTGTTCGTTAATAATGACTAATAGTGTCGGTTTTGCAACAGTAGGTAGGTACGGTGCGTCGGGCGCTGACTGAGCGGCGGAGTGGCAGTGCAAGGTGACGCAGGAATAGCAACCTCTTGTGCAATTAGGGCAAGCTGACCACACACTACGTGACATTGTTGTTTTGTGTATGTTGTATAGCTCTGACACTGCTTCTCGTATCATGCAGAGTGTAACGCCACATAGAGTAGGCAGAGAGAACCTCGTGTTAAAGCACTTCGTCCCTAACTATTCGCTTAAATTTTGAGACATTTTGACATTAAGTTTGACATTTAGTGGAGGAACTTATCGCCACAATTTGCCAAAGCGGGGAATATAGAAATAATATTTAAAGTATTCATTTCGGGTGAGTGGGAATCGACGTCACAGCCGTCACGCTTACAGTCAGATGCTGTCCTACTGCGCAACGACGATTTATTTTTTTTTTATGTTAGAAGATATATTTTAGTACTGGCCCGGCTATGCCCTGAACCATTCCCATGGTCTAATGATGTAGACATATATTATTTGTCATCCTTCATCCATCACGCTGATGCCTGATAGCGGCGATCAGTCGTAACGGCTAAATGATGGACTGTTGCCTGTCGATGGCGACGCCAACTTGTCGCGCAATGTAAGCTAGGTACGTCGTTATACGCTGGGAGCCGTGGAAATTTACAATGGCTCATTTAGAAGAATTGAATAAATCGTAATATATGCTTAATTAACTCTTGTAAATGAGTAGAATGTTACGAACGGTTTGATTGTAAACGCGTTATGGGTTCGATTCTCTATTGTGGGAATTAGTAAAATAATCATTTTCATTTCCTCGCTCTAGGAGTCTACACAAAACACACACAACGTTCAGTTTCGACTGACAAAATGTTTTACAAGATATTTTAAATTAAATTTAGCTTATGAGTGGCGGGACTCCACGCAGCTCTTTGTTTACTTACTAATGTAAATAACGAATTTCCTGAAGTGGAAATCGAACCAACAACCGTCGCCTTTACAGTCAGACGCTTGTCATGTGTATTTGTAAGTTGGGTATAATTATTTATGTACTGTATATTAACTTATGTACTGTATATAGGTATAAACAATTGGTAAAGTAACCATAAAATAAATATAAAAAACACATTTATTTAAGATACCTATATTCATTTGAAGGTTAACCTCTACACGAACAAACCATATTGAATTATGCTAAACTTATCGTGCCAATTCTATTTTAAAACAGGAAAACTAAGTAAGTTACTGATAAAGTTATTATACTTCTTATAGCGTGAAGGCTTTAAATAAACAAGTGGATTTGTTTTCCATTTATAGATTTACGTAAGATACTGTTTTCCTTGTTTTGTATTTTATACGTAGTTTAACGAAATTTGTATGATATACTTTTAGGAACCTTTTGTGAATAATAAAAGTCAGATAACTTTTCAGGATAGCCTCTATAAAATTGACTTTAATTATCATAAAAAAGTACACCAAATTACAATTCTCATTATTACAGTTACATTACAAATACTCGTGAGATTATATCTAGCGGCAAATAAGGACTAGTTTCTAACGCCCAATATTAATAACCTATCTTCAACGTCAATCTTAGATTGTTTCATATATCTATCCAATCTCTAGATTTGATTTATAATTAATTATATTGATATCGTATATTATATTGTTCTAATGGTTATACTTAAATTGTTTTAAAATCTGTTTTAAGATTACTTAATTCTTCTGTAAATTGACTACTTTGTAATATATAAAAATTCAATTACAGAGTAACTTACAGACAACACACAGACACAATAACTGGTGTCAAAAAGAAAATAGTAAATTTGTAGAATAAAGAGTGTAGAGGAGCACTAAGAAAAGATTTAGCGAAATTCTTGAAAAAACAGAAAAAAAACCTGGATATTTTTACTTAAATATTAAAAAAAAAAAACATATGTGTGCAATACGTGCGCTTTTCGTGGAACTGACAAACAGGTCATTGAATTTTATTTCGCCTAAAATAACAATAATATATACGGGAGACTCTTACAACTTGTTTTTGTTGTTGGCTGACCGCGTGGAAACTTCCGTTGCATAATAATTGGGACGCGCCTTGCACTGTAGGAAAGTACCGCCCACCTTGCCCGCTAACTTTCTCTTATTCAATTATTTGTTTTGGTAATAATAGAATTAATTTTTGATTATATTGATTATAACGAAATGGCTTATTATATTTGATTTAAATATAATGCTGCAGTTGAAACTGAGGTTTTGTCTTCTGTTACAAATTATTACATGTTTTTTTTTGTATTACGTAATATAAGATTTAGACATAATTGTGGCGAGGATAGCCAGTATATAGATATAAATGAGATTGATTATCAGTCACACAGATACAAGGACAGGAAGTTGATTCTTACTTTATATAAATGTATAACTAAGTGTTAATTTAAATTATTTTACCCTGTATCCTGCATATAGCAGGTTAGAGAAAGTGAACCAAGACCTAGTGTTAGGACAATCCGTGTCTCGAGACATTTAATGGCGGACCTCAATGTCGCGTTTTGTCTGCCAGAGTAGAGCACTAAAGTTCACATTTGGCGAACTAGATCTAATGATGCAAGGGTGCAGTAATACAAACCCACTATACTCTGCGCGTAGTATTGATAACGAGAAGTCACCGCAAATGAACGATAAGGAGCCGGAAGGGCGACAACCTCGCCGGAAGCGTTATCAGTCGCGCGGCTGCGGGAATTCTTTTTGTCGTCTCCCATACCATTGCTAGTTGATGGGAACTTTTGGTGTAATTACTTAGAAGTTAAAATTTTGTATCTCAGTACGTACTGTGTAACATGTATTTACTGACAGACGAGTATTATATTCACATGTATTATATGACCTTTAGGTTAACTTTTAGGTGTGATAATGTAAAACATCGTCTGGCTACAACTGAATGAAATGAAGTATTATTATAATATCCACTCTGGTTAGACAGAGAACTGTGGTGTTGAGTAGTAGTACCTCACTTAACTAGTAATGTTGAAGACAATGTGAAAAATGGAGAACGGAAAGTCTTGACACTAAATATAAGTATATCCGTGCTTTATTATATAGATATTCATAAAAATAAATATATACGAGGATTTGCTTATTATGAATTTATTTTTATTAATCCCTATCCAGACGGAATAATGTACAATATTTTTAGCGCAGAAACAGTATAGAGTGTTTCGTACGCGGATATTCAATTTGTGTGTTGCGAAAATAGCTCCCGTCACATGTGTTGGGCGCGCAATTACCGCGCTGAACGGTTTTACTGTTCGGGGGAATATTCTTTTATTGCTACTTTTCAAATATTTTTTTTGTTTTTGTTTTCATACATTTTAGTGATTTTCGATCTCGCACGATCTTCTGATATAACTTGTTCAAGAGAGTCTTAATCGAACTGTATAAGTCTTTATACAAAATGACATTTTGAATATTTTTATAGTCCTAAGGATCTTTTAAGTACATTTTTTTCTTTAAAATATTAAGTAATCTTTTTTGTATCTTTACAGGTAACTCAATATGCAGCATCATTTCTTGAATAATAGCTACATATGGTTTGTATAGGTAATATTTCGACAATACATAAAATTGTCAAATTTAATAACTGATATAACACTGGCAGTAAGCGCGATGGCTCTGGGTTCGTTCCCTAGTCGGATGAATGGATGAATATTAACGTTTCCTCGCATTGGTGAATGAAACACGTTGTTGAGCTCCGCTACTAAACACGCAATGTCTTGAGATTGGTCTGCATATTGCGTGGAAAACTAAAAATAATTTAAACATAATACCACCACATACCCCGAGCAGGGCGAACCCGCAACCATTGCCTTTACTATAATTCGCTGTCCCACTGCGCCACTACGCCCTCTTGGTACTACAGTTATACAGATTTGTTATTTTCTATATTGATTATTATCAGTGATGGTACAGACAGGCAAACTTCAATGGAAAATTATTTAGTATGGCCTTTAATATCCACCTCAAGTGTTAATTCCTAATTATATATAGGTATAAATATAAAGCTATAATTCCTATCACATGACCAACACAATATAATACCTCGATACAGAATAAGATTCACATAGTAAATTGAACCAACAGTGTTCTTCAAGCAACTATATAAAAAGCAACACCCAAAACAATTATTTAACAATGACTTAGTGATGTATTACGAAAGATTTATACACGGTTTTCCTCCTTTGATTTTTAACGCTATTAAACAAATGTGTTGTGTCGTCTTGTGCAAATATGTGTGTGCTTACATAATTTTTCTTCATTATGTACACTACTGAGCTATATTTAACTAAGTGATCGTGATATATATATATATTTAGTGTAGCGCTGTATCCCGCATGTAGCAGGGTAGGGAGACTAGTGTTAAGACATTACGTTTCCCACTTTCCAGTGACCCATGCGTGTGAGTGTAAATACGGCTGGTTGTAGGATAAGAAATATTTAATACTTCCATTTATATGCTCTGGTGGCGAGGCAAAGCGCGGCGTTGAGTTCCGCCACTCAACATGCAATGCCTCCGGAACTCGGCGGAAAGTGAAGAACGGACTGTATTAACATTAGATTACCTCTGCCTACCCTGCTGAGTGCAGGATATAGCTTGAAGCTGATTTGATATATTTTTTATTTTTTAAGTATAATAAGGATATAATTTATAAGTTTAGAAGACAAACGTAGGTATAAAAAATTATATCTATTCGTATTAATCTATATACAGGATGGAAGTGTAAGCACCACTTTAAATGAAACCACAGTTTTAACTACTCTATAAAAACCTAATATAAATCAGAAAAAAATAAATTCCCAAAAATGAAAAAGTTATTTTTTCAAACAAAATAAATAATGAAATTGTCGTTTTAAAATAAAACACCATTTGTAAGGACGACGCACGCACACATAAACCTACCAAAGGAACACCGCCGCACACGCCTCATCCGAAATCGAGTCGTAGGTGTTGGCGATAAAGTTCAAAGTTGTTTAGTAGTATTTTTGTAGTACTAAGTGTTTACGTTATTGGGATCTATACGTAATTGCGTCACACGAAATACAGGTATGGATAAAAATCGTGAAATGAAAAAAAAATCCTACGTCCAAACTGTTTTCGGCATCTTGATTAATTTCTTTGAAATTTTTTACCCTATATGCTGTTTCCGTAAATGGAGCGCTGCCTCTTCCACCCTGTATATAAAAGGATTTGTACCTGACTGACTGAGAAGTCGTAACCGCTGTGCGTAGAAAGGTGAAATTTGGACAGATGTTTATTTTCATAATCTGGACATCCACTAAGAAGATATTTTGAAAAATTTTAACGCTAAAGGGATGAAATAGCGGTTGAAAGTTTGTATGGTTTTTTTTTAAATCGGCACCGAATTTTATAAAATTTGAAATTCAGACTCTTAAAAACATTTCATTGAATAAATTAATTAGAATTCACCCAAGTGGGTGCAAAAAAGGGTTGAAAGTTTGTATGGAAAAATCTCTAAATAACCACCGTTTTTTATAAGAACATAAATTCAGACTGTTAAAAATATTTTATTGAACATGAGTTTGGTGGTTTTTTTAGAACTCATCCCTAAGGGTGCAGATAAGCGGGCGAAGCCGCGCGCGCCCACTAGTAAGATATAAATACGGAAAAAAAAACTATTTTTGATAAATAATAATAAAATTAACTACATCTGCTTGTGTTTTAGTACTTCTGCCGCCGATTAACTTATTTAGTTCATAACTGTTATGATATAATTGGTTCACACACGAAACAAACAATGGCGGTGTCTATTTTCGGAACGCTTCCTCAAACAGATAGCGGTAATGCGTATCCAAGGTCCGTCTCCCACTTGACCAGATTATTGCCTCACACTGCCTTGTTTACAACTTGATAATTATCTATTAATAGCCACGATAACTGGTTACTTGTATTGTGTTCGAATTATACATTATTATGAGTTTACCGGCCGCGCTGCACGGCGACGGTCGACGGCGGCTAGTGTTTGTAAGTAAATATATGCATTCTATGATTTGCTAGTGCTAAGATTCTGGCACTCTGCTCCCCACTTTCCGCCGAACTCTGGAGGCATTGCGTTTTGAGTTGCTCAACGTTGCGCTCTGCCTCGAGAGAGAACCAGAAAGAGGAAATAAAAATATTAAATATTTAATGAACTCTGGTAGGAATCGAATACGCAACGCTTAGCGTTTACAATCGTAGGCTTGTGCCCCTGCGCCGCGAATGGCCCCAAAGTGACTGAATGACTGACTTTTTTGTGCTTCGTAGTTTTTTATATAATTATTTAGGCTATTGTATACATATAAACTGGTAAATTTAATTTTAAATATTCTGTTTTATTGTTCAATGTCTATGATCCACGGCAGACAACAAGTGTTCATATTATCACTGTTCCTGTTAAATTAAACAATTAAGCCATGTAAGCCCTCCAATTTGATTGTTTGTTTGGCACGCCCTCGCACGCCCTCGCACTCCAGCGAGAGGAACCGTCAATAGGGATCTAAATATAGAGAGTCAGTCACGCGGCGCAGACGCGGCCGCTCCAGCCTTGACTAAATTTAGATAACATTACCCGCCTTATTATTATTGATCAATTGCTTTCAAACGCAACCATTTCTTATCTAATTACATACATTTAAAAAATCGCGAAAGGTAATGTTTGCTACGTATTGAGGCAGAGCGGAGGTAGCTTGGAAGTATTTTATTTATTAGCAAGGACTGATCGAATTTAAAATATACTTAATGAATCAGTTGTAAATTTTCTTAATATTACTTTACTGTGTGTTACAACTTAGAAATTGTCATGGAATATGGAGGCTAGGTGGTCCCTGCCCATTCAAAAATATTAATATATTAACAAATAATTAATAGAAAGTAAAAAAAAACGGTTACACGATCTATTCAAAACTGAAATCCAACCACAAATAACATATCTCTAGGCACGGCAATTGCATTGATAGATTATATTTTGAATGAAGTAATTAAATATTTTTTTGTAAAATAGTTACCATAGGTTTCTGTATTAAAATTATAGTGTTATATGTAAAGAATAATAAAAAAAAACATAAATACGCAGGTACCTATGTTAGATACTAAAACTTATCATTACAATAATTATCAAAACATTTAAATTGTAATTAAATATACATAAGTTACATACATTTTATTTCCAAACTACTATAATTGTAGTAACACTTGTTATTCTGAACTCAATCGGGCTTAACCCATTTGGTATTATACGTGCAACAACTAAACAAAAAGGGTTCCAAAATAGCCCCTTGTATAACCAACGCCAAGAATAGCCCGCGAGTGAGAAAGTATCGAACGGACTATTTTTAGAGTTTGTGTCGGCAAGCAACTTGTTTCAGCCTTTGTTGGTCAAAAATAGCCTGCGTAACCCCTCTGATGGACGAGTGTGGGGCGACGGGCGAACAGGTTGCGATCGTCCCGTTTTAGTTGCCTTATCTATTCTCATTTCTCACCTAATATATGTACCTACTCTTTTAGATATCTTTATTTTAAATGTATTAGTGTTACGATTTTGAAATGGAAAAAAATGCTAAGTTAAGTGGCGTAGCGTCTGTCTGTAAAAGTGACACTTGCAAGTTGGAGTCTCGCTTGTGAGAATGGATTATTTACGTTCTCAAGTAAGTGTTGGATTCAGCCACACAACACGCAAAATGTTTCCAACATTAATAGAGTAGTGGGGAACGGAGTGTCGTTAGGTACCGTCGGCCTACCCAGTTATATCGGTACAGCGTGAAGATCAAATAAAAAAATAGAACAAACACGTGTTATCGTTTAGGAAAGAAAAAAATTTTGTAAAGAAATATATGTGAACTCCAAGATGCGCGGGTCTTCTAGATCAAGTTCAAGATTTTTATCCATATCCAAAAAGGTACTCTGTCAAAGGTACTAATTATATTGCATGCCATGTTAATCCCACACTGATAGTCTTAAATAAATTAATAGTATCTGAATGATGTTACAAGTTTTTCCAAAATAAAGTAATTGTACCTAGGTACCTTCGGCAGAAAGTGGGGAACGGAGTGTCTTAACACTAGGTTCCCTCTGCCTACCCTGCTGTGTGCAGGATACAGCGTGAAGCTGATTTGATTTATAATCTTAAGTTGATAAATCGAAACTCAACAAATAATTTTGTATGAAATGAAATGTATTTGGTAACTACGTTCATTTACTGCTTGCCGGTGTTAATCTAAATTCAGCAGCACCCAATAAAAGTTTGTTACAACGAGAAAAACGTGTGAGCTGTGACAGTTTATTGGTTGTATCCAAAATTAGGTGCGAGATATAAATAGTTGGATAGGAATGCGTACATCTGTTTATAGGAGACACTCCAAGCGGGGGAGATCGCGGTGTACGTCGGTGGCGGCAGGTTGAGAGACAGGTCCACAAAAACTACCGGGGTCGCATTTGACTAAAGAAACGTAAACATTTACGTTTTTCTTTACAAGCCTGATTACGAGTGTCAATAGTTTTCGGTCATTGATCCATGTCTTGTAAACAAGGATTATGAGACCGCGGGTCTTAGTAGTAGTAGTAGTAGTAGTAGTTTATCTATAAAATCAATAACAGTTTTGTGCTACATAAAGACTTAAGAGATAATAATCGTAGCCTGTGTACCTTAATAAATATGCCAGCAGAAGGATAACATCATATAGATGGTACCAAAACAAAAAGTAAACTCAAAGACAAAGAGTCACATGTGACTCAATAATACCGGAATCCTTGCGGCGGCTCTAGTCTTTGTACAGTAAACTAATTATAGCTAGCTAATTGTAGACGTGATTCACTCCTGCGCAGTTCACTCCGAAACTAGATGTCGTGAATTATGGCTCGCATCTGACCATTATCCGGCTTCGAGTGTTTCGATCTATGTCATATTTTAATGTGATTGTACTTCTTTTGTAGTAACAACGCTAGTAAATATAGCGTACTGCTTTATACCTACCTACCTCATTTGCTTTATACCTACTATTATGTGTATTTTGCTTATGTTCTTTTTTTTCATTTATTTTATATTAAAATACATTTTTTTAGCCCTTATACTCAAACTTCTATTTACTTAGCGATACTTTACTTACTGGATTGCTGTACCATCATCCTGAAACATCTTGATTATCCATGAGGTTTCACGATCAGGTTATATAAGTGTATTTTTTAAGCTTCATGCTATATGCGGGATAGACCCGCATATAGCAGGGAAGGTAAAGGAAACCTAAAACACTCCGTTCTCTAGTGGGATCGCACAAAACCATCAATATTAAATTCAGCAAGGCACACCTAACCACGGTGCTCTATACGTGTATAGTATAGTGTGCTATTTAATTACTATCAACAACACCACATGTTGTGCCTGGTATATTTACTTGATCTAATTTTTAGTCCTACTTTTTAATTTTTTTCTTTTAATAACATACTGCTTTTGCCCGCATATTTTTTTGATGATTTTGATTACTAAATATGAAAGTAGTGGTAGTGTTAAACATACTTATATTTAAAAATATGTAAGTGTAAGTTTTTTAAGCACCATGATATTTTTTTTGAAAGTTGTGTATATACCTAGTATTAAGTAAGAATATTAGTTATAACATGTTTTAATATTGATCATTGAACTTTTTAGCTTGAAAAGAATATTTTATTCTAATGAAACTATTAACTATCACAATTTATATTAAATATATAAACATTTGACGTGCCAATTTATAAGAGAGCGAAAAAGTAATCCAATGTATCTCCCAATACATTTAATAGTCCCGCTGTCCAGTAATAGCGGCCGGAAGTGCCTCACATTGCTTGGCGAATTTACCACCACGTTGCCAATGCGTGATCGCGAAGTGATTTTGTGCTGTACTACGTAGATTGGAAGATGAGATACCTTAAATTAATAATTACATACACAAGCTAGTACCTCTACATTCATATCGTCGCCATCTACTCTTCGAGCCACAACTTAAGTACCTATACATATGTATATTATAAGTTACTTAGAAAGAAATTGTACCTTGTATTTTTTCACTATTCAAAGCAACAATATTAAAATTTTCGTACCATAGCGCCATCGTGGCGCAGTGAAACAGCGTCTGACTGTAAAATCTCAACGGTTGTGGATTCGATTCTCTCTCGTGGAAATGGGTTATACCAGGGATTTTCTCGCTATTGTAACAAGACTTGTCCGCAAGCATTGTCTCGAAAATCAGGCGGAAGGTCTTCACCTTACACCACAGTGTCTTTACCCTATTTTCTCCCTGTCTTTCCTGCTATTTGCGGGATACACGTTGAAACTATCACGCTGAGAAAAAACCACTTAATCGTATTTAATAGTAGCAATGTTTCCTGCGGCTGCATTTAGCCAGTTAGAAATAGACGGCCGCCTCGTAGAATAAACAGTTTTAGCTGAATAGTGGTGTTTCGGGATGTGGAGCGGCCAGTTGGGTTTTATGCCCTTCCATTTTTAGCTTCCACGAGATTTACGATTATTGGACGTGGTATACGTTTCTCACTTTTGTTTGATTTATAAATGAAATTTGACTAACACGTGGGTATAATCGTTTTGGGTACTTCCGCTTCATCATATTCCATGTTATATAAATCTTAGTGTTGTTTAAGCAATTCTGTTTTGATTTTGTATATGTTAAATAATGCTAAACCGTACCTTTCCTTTAAATCCATAGTTAAACACGCATATTTAAAACAAAAACAGGCCGTCGTGGCGTAGTGACACCGCCTTGTGGGTTCGATTTGGAGAACGAGTGAAAGGTTTACATTTATCATACACAGAGACGATGACAAGTAAAATCCATCTCCGGATTGTGCGTCTAAATAACTTTTAATAATATTAAATAAGTTCATTATGATTGGGAATAGATTCCACGACCATTACAGTCAAATACCAGCTGTACTTAACGGCCCCACTATAAAGTCATTTTGTATTACTTTGGTAAAAATATATTTTCTTCTCCAAATCTATTTTTCCATCAATAAATTTGGAGGAGGCACGTTAAGTCGCTCGCGTGCGATGCTATAAATAGAATTTCATAATTTCAACGTTTATTAAACTTCATCTCTGTCCCGCTTATGTATGTAGTGTGAGAGTGAGAGGGACGGGAACAGAGTGCGAGGTGCGTCCTTCACTTGTCGCGTTCGCTTTCTATTTTTACCGCGAACGTTTTGTTCTTTAGTATTTATTAAGCTTTGTTGTGGTTTTCATTGTAATATTGTTCTCATAAATTGTACATTAATCAACTATGATTCTGTCTTGGTATAGTAACGGAAGAAGATGGTTGTGGGTTCAAAAACAATTGAGGTTTAGCAAGTAGGCATCGTTGTGTTTTTTCACACAGTAGTGAATAGATATGATGTAAAAATAAACTAAACTAGCTTCACGATGTATCCCTAGCGGGGTAGTCAGAAAAAACGGAAAGCCAAACGCTACGGTCTCCTCATACCTCTTTCGCCTCGTCCACTGTTATCAACCTCTTCAAACATGCTTTTCGGGGGGTTATGGTTTTTACGTACCCTTCCTCCAATATCTTTGATGTTTTATGTTTTCGAAGGTCAATCGAAGTCTCACCATACCTCTCTTACCGCTCTCTTTTCACTCATTCGTTTGACATGCCCGATTGAGCACGTTCTTCTTCATTTTCACCGTGACATCCTCGCCAGTACCTGCCATTCTGTGTATCTCTTCATTGCAGATTCAATCAGCTAAGATGACTCTGCATACCTGTGATTTGGAGATGCGATATCCTACGAAGATATCGTGTCTCCACAGCACTCATCTTTCTTTCATTCTTCTTCTGTAATAACCACATTTCGCTGCTGTATACCAGCGTCGGTACCAACTACCAACACTGCATTGTGTACGGCCAAACGTGCTGACGTTACGCTGTTTCATCAAAGCAGCTAAGGCACCGTCACCTGTTACCGGCAACCATACTCCTGTCCATCTTCCATTTTGACAGAACTCCCAAATATCATCTTCATTCCCTTGTTCTGATATTTTACCACTTACACTGATCTTGCATTCCATCTTTTCTTCATTTCTTTCAAATACCAGAACCTTTGTCTTACCTGGATTTAGACTTAGACCATTATTTTCACACCCTTCTTTCAGAGTGGTTACTAATGCCTCCAACTCGCATTTTAATGATTAGATACAGTGCTCATTGCGCACTGCATCATCCACGTACAGTAGGCAATTAACACTCAAGTTACCTACTTTCACTCCCATGTCTCTTTTTGTTTTACTTCTTGGAGACGGCTATCCAAATACAAATTGAACATCCAAACTGACATGGCACATCCTTGCTTAACACACGATTGGATGTCAAACTAGGGCGACATGCCAGCTCCTACCCCCACGCAGGCCGAGTGATCTCTGTAAAGAGACTTAACAGCTTGTAGCAAGGGTCTGCTCACATTGTACCGGGGTAGTATCTGTCATAATTTCGTTCTCACAACTCTGTCAAACACCTTTACACAAATAAAGTTAAAAAGTTATTGGTTAACGGGCAAGATTTTTTGAGTGATCATTCTGAGATAAAAGATCTCATCCATACACCCTCTTCCAGGTCTAAAGCCTTCTTGGGCCATCCACAAGAGCCTTTCGGATCTCTCTTGTACATTCTTCTTGCTAATACTTTAGCATAAAGTTTACTACCCAGAATAATCAAACTGATAACCCTATGGCTTGTGCAGTCTATCTGTGAACCTTTGTCCTTATACAATGGCACGATGACTGCACCTCGCCAATCGGCTAAGACCTTCCCTGATTTCCAGCATAAATTGCACAAAAACCAGAAGAAGTCCAAGACGCGTGGCCACTTTTGATCGGCGACAATATTTGATCATGTCGGCAGTAACTCCATCTGCTCCCGCTGCCTTATCTTTATGTCTGTTATTATGTCTGTCCCCAAATTGACGAAGGGTGACAGGACTTGGGTTTTTTATAAAAAAATGTAATTGTAATAGATTGCAATCTATTACAATTACAATTTTAAATAACCAGCTTTAACATTCGGCTTTGCCCCCGAACTACATGCGTATGTTCCAGTATAAATATTTTTTTTAAATTGAACCTTTGTAAAATATCTACTAATCTTATCTACTTTGACGTCTGTTTGGTTTTTAAAAAAGCATTTACGTTAATTAGGTCACTCAACTAATTTTAGATAGATCTTACATTACAATCTTTTATGTAAATACAACATTTGGAAGAAAATAAATAATATTCATAATTATATTCTGCACATAGCTGCGCTTAAAGTAATTCGATGGCGTTCGTTATTATTGTTACTTCGTTATTTAAGGTTAACTAAGAATTACAAAATTAATTATGATATACCTATAGCCGTAAGGAATATAGCTTTCACACAAAACAAAAAAATGTAAATTCGACCAGTACTTCCAGACATCTTAGAGTTACAAATAAACAAACTCTTCCACTTTATTATATTAGTATTAAACGTCTTAAAAAATATATCTACATAATAATATATATTATTATGTAGATATATTTTTTAAGATAAGGCGGTCATATTCAATATGCAAACGATTATTAGCACCTATTAATAGCACCAATCTTTATACTCTAATCAGTCACGCGTGCACTACCATCACCTATATGTATTTTATGCATTTCATTATAATATTCTAATTTTATCTTCTTATTTCTACCTGTGACAATTAATATATTTATTATTAGCTGGGATATTTGCACGTAAATACTATATAAAAGGTAAGGAACTGTATAGCCTCTATATATAGTCTGTATATTAAAAGCAACGGTTGTGAATTCAAATCTAACTTTGGATAATAAATGATGATTTTTCCTCGCTCTGGTAACAAAACAAGGCGCGGAATTCTGACACTCAACACCAATATCTCGAAAATTTGGCGGAAAGTGGGCGGAGTAATATTAGATTCCCAAGGTAGGTTCCCCATCCACATGGTACCCTTTCATATGCGGTATAGAACATTATGACGTTGATTGTAAATCTGTTAAAGTTCTTTGTGGTTCGTTGTCAAGTGCGCGTTCGAGTGAACGAGTCCGTCGTCTACGATATTCTACGAAACTCTACGCACGTAGTCGCAACATCATACTGATATTTATGAGAAAAAAGTAATAGCCTTTATATATAATATACATATATATGTCGATATACAACAATGTATGTAACGATACTGTTGACATATTTAGGGACGTTAAATAAATAAAAGAATACTGTTATCTAATATTAGTAGTAACTAGTAAATTTTTATGTGCACACTTATCGGCGTGTATTATTAATAAGGCAAATATTATTAATATAGCCATCACTGTGTTTGGACCTAATTTGTACGGAAATAACAATTTTAATTAGAAATTAATCGTATTTACGATAAAATAGAAGTATCCAAACATAATCTAAACGAATGAAGGTCGGTCGGGCCCGGAGCCTTTCTAAATATAGACCGTCTAAAAATAACCGCCCGCCCCCTTACCCCCTGACACCGCGACCCTCTATATAGGTCATATTACCAGAGGTCACATCGGAGTGCACCTTCGAATCTGTGGTCTCTCTCTTACCGTACCCAATTTGTGTTGTTCTCCTTGTTTAACATCAGAACCCAGCTGAGGTACGCCCGAGGGAGACCTCCCAATAACTAAAGGGTGAGGTTTATTTGTTTTGTAATAAGATGTCAAAGTGTCTGAAGTTAAATTCAAAGGACAAATTTTATATTTATTTACTTTAGTTATATTTTATTTTTTGTTTTTGCGGTTATATATGTTTTATATATGTTTTATTATAGCCAATTTTTGGAAACAATTATATTATTAATTTATTAAAAGTACAAAAGATAGTTTTAAAAACAAAACTTTTAAAAATTTAAACTAGGCATAGTTTTAATTCAATAACTTCCTTCCTAGGCTTCTCAGATTCAAAGTGTCCTTCTTTCCATAATTCCAAAGTGGAATCCTTTTCCATAAAAATAAACTACTTTGAATCTGAGAAATAAAACTATCATAACCAAACACTACGCCATTAATGTGTCTATATCTCGAAAATCATATGTTTTTTGTGTATCAGAAATGGCGCACGAGAGCTCCAGTGGCGCGGACGGGTCGCCGCACCACACGCCCTCGCCGCCGCACGCGCCGCGCCTGCCCGCTGACACCAGCTTCCATCAGCGGATCATGCAGGTGAGTTGAGTCATCTTATACATCCTTACCATGTTCAAATACGCCTTGGGGTCTATGAAAGGGAAAGAATTTAAAGTTCTTGTTTATTACTGTTTCTTTTTATTCTTGTCGTTATTTTTGTTCTCTTGTAACATAATTTTGCTTACTCTAAGATTATTATTCGTTTTTCTTCCTTAATATAAACGTTGGATCAGTGAAAAGTGTTTTTTTTATTTGTTTAAGGCGTTTTTTTTTGGTGTTTTGGCTAAATTTTAGATGCGTTTTTTTTGTATATTATTTTCTTGCTACGTCTTTAAAAACGAACAAGTGTCAAAATTTACAATTTTAAAATATACGTTGAGTTATCTACATTTGAGATAAGTATAAAACTTAAAAAACCACGGTATATTAAAGTAGTCTATAAATAGTTTACTTAGATATATAAAGTAATAAGATTTCCTTAACAAAATAATCGTAATAATCACTCAAGGTTAGTACTTGTTTTGTAGGAAAAATTGCTTCTTTATATTTCCCACACAAAAACTTACAAGTTAAAAGGAAATTTACAATGTTATTGTGAAGTCATAATGGCGTAGGCATCCGTTCATTACATTTATAGTAGCTTCATGCAGTATCCCGTTAATAGCAGGGAAGATAGAGTGTTAAGACACTCCATTCCCATTAAGATACGGAGACATTGCGTGTTGATAACAAGAGCGAGTAAATGAAAATATTAAATATTTCATCTCCTCGAGTGGGATTTGAACCAACAACCTGTCGTTTTCAGTCGCACGCATTTAGCACTGGCCTTTACATTTAGGCGTAGTAGACAGGTAATAAATAGGTAAAGTAAATTAAAACACAATTTTTGTAGAGCTTCTTACACCTCAATTCTATGTTTCTTTATACGTACTTATCTGTAGTATGTATATTGTTTGATAAAAGATTTTTGCGGTAAATACAAAATTTATTTAGTAGACTTAAAATGTAAGGTTTTTTTTTCCCGTCACCGTACGAATTGAGACGAATTATCTCATAGTGCTCTCCTCTTTTAATGTTCCCGTAATCTATGTACATGCTAAATTTCAAGTTTTTTATACCTCTAGCTTCGTCGGTGCGTTGTCTGTCATTTAGTAACTGACTACTGAATATATATATAAAGAGTTATATAAATTATATAGACTATAGATTTCACTATAGTGAAAATGTCTTTTGTTGATAATTCTTAGCAAGACATTTGGTGAGTATGACCAAAAGCTTACATTTCGTAACGACAGGTATACATTTTAATAAATAAATATCTTTATTGATATTTAATATACCTAATTAATAATAAATATTAGCCTCTACAAAATTACTTTAACAATGTATATTTTTAAATATATTTTGTAGTGAGAGTTTCACGAAATATTTATAATAAAAATAATCAAAACGTTTGTTCTAACACGCCAAAGCTTCACCTTCTAGGAAAGCGGGCATTTCCTAAAAAATTACACTTAATATCAGAAATTAGGTTAAATATGTTATATGAAATAACAATATTTTTATGTAAACGGGAGATATATGTATATTATTGGTGCAGAACTCTGTAATTTCATAGTTATATAATATAAATAAAACCTTATATGGATTTTTATTAAAAATAGTTAAGTTTTAAAAAGCGAAAGAAAAAAAAACACATATATAAATGCCTTATCATTAATTAAGAGTTACGTTTCATTTTAGTTATATCAGGTATATTTTCAATTCGAGGCACACACTATACAATAGGTGGTACGGTACGATTTACATATATTTAGAGAGTCATATGAAATCCAATAACACAATACTACACAATAAACTAAACGTAATGTTTTGATATATTAGACATGTAGCTCGTCGCGATCAAGGTTAGGACGCTCAATTGAGCCTACCTCACGCAGCAAACCGTAAACACGGCGCAGGTAGTCGAGCCGAACAATCTACGAATTTCCCCTGACCTTTTCCCATCGTTGCAGCGCGCGACCATTTCATTTTTAAAACGGACGTGATATTTTTAAAAATTCCCGACTCCGATATAAATAAAGTGGAACAAACACACGTATACATAAAGCGGCGTCAGTGTAATCTCTGGATATATTTAGATCGCGTGTTGTACCGGCCTCCGCGCTTACAGCGCTTGCGAATCTCAAAACATTCGCCATTATCGTAGCCCGCCGATAGGATCGAATATCCCATAGTGTAAAAATATCGTACAGATGCTCCGAGATGTATACCTCGTTGTTCTACTCAATGAAGTGCGCGACGTTGGCCCGACGCCTCGCCTCCGCTTATATCCGGGCAATAATCCAGAATTTACTTCTTGATAGATGATTTAGTAAATATTACCCGTTTGCTTTCCTAAAGCTATCACATATGTATTTCAATGACTGTAAACTTCAGGTTCTTATATAAATATTTCCAAATATATTATTATTATGGTATTATTGTCAAATATTATTAATATGTATTTTATCTTGAACGAATTATACAAATAGAAAAGTAACGCATCCCGGCATGGTAGCTTGTGTGATCATTACGCAACATGATTCAATGCTCCTGATCGTGCAGCACAGCACTTATTGAGGATGTCAAAACAAAGCCGCGGCATGTATCAGCTTATCTGGGCCAATGACAATGACAGGATCTCTGCGTCATAGCGGCGCGGAGAGGCGTGAGTTATAACAGTAGGGCCCCCTACCAAATCTCTATAGTCGTTCTGTCTAGATATCTTACTTATTTTATGGATAAACTTATTTTGCTTATGTATTGATAATAATTAAGTATATATATTGCAGAATTTAATAAGTGATTTATGTTATACTTATTATTTTCAGAATGATATTTAATTTCGCTCGTTACGGTAACTATGTACACAAACACATATTCTTTAACAGCGGAGAGCGCGGGGCACAACAATATTTCCACCCGCCCACACTCGCGCGCAACACATCCGTCGGCGCGGCTATTCCCGGCGCGTGCGCATTCCGACGCCCGCCATTTCTTTTTCCCATCGAACCAAAATAATGTTCGCGACGCCAGAAATATGCACACACTCCGATCCGCGGCAGCGATACACACTTCCGTCAATATTTATAAAACACTACTCCACCAGCCTCAACCTCATGGCCGCCGCTCCTTAGATTCTATGAACATAATATATATAAGATAGCGCATAAATTTCACGCTTCGTGCCCAGCTTCGCCTTCACATGTCCGAGACTGTACAAATTATAATAATACCTCATGAGATTTTAGCCAAGTACAGTTTTTTTGCCACTAAACATATAAAAAAAGCTGACCAACCTGTTTAAGACATTCGTACATCATATATTATACATATGTTTCTTTTATGTATTTATTTATCTGTAAATTAGTAAATTGTTTTTAAATCATATTTGTAGACTCCATTGGCCGTTGTTGTGGTAAGTACAAAGGTATTCTACATGTATTCTCTCTTATTGTCAGAGTCAGAGCCCGAGAAAGAACCCTATTGCGGAGAGAGCGAAACAAACTTTAGAAAATAATTTCCTGTTGCAAGTGAGTCTTTTATTATACAATTGTGTACAAACGTCCGTGTCAAATTCAACGACTAAATGTTAATACAACGCCGCTCTGGAATGTTATTCGTATAAACAAACGAAATATACCTAAAATTGGGATATCTAAGTGTTGTCTATGTTGTGATGTGTTTTGCTTGATGATTCTTTATTCTATTTGTAGTTAATATATTGTTTCCTTTATACATTCTATGCTGAAATTACTGTCCATTAATGGCTGTTTTGGAAACTTTATCTTACATTTAATATTTTATTTATGAATGAAGTTATCTCATTCATTTGCTTAAACACAATTCAAGGATTCGTCTCGTAATTGGAATACAATAGAAGCGCTTCGTGTTGGCACGACAGTGCGACAGTGCAGGCTATAAATGCCCTTTTATTGTAATCTACGGCATGATTGCAGATGTTATGTTGAGAATAATAAAATATTATATACTTAAATTTTGTTTGACAATCGCTTAGAGACTTTCGAGACATTGCGTGCTGAGTGGCAGGACTCAACACCGCGCTTTGCCTTGTTACCGGAGCGAGGAAATGAAATGTCCCGTTTACAGTAAGACGCTGTGTGTGCGCATACTCAAAATAAATCTATATAAATATACAACTATTTCAGTATTTGTACATACCTATAAATGTCAGTTAAAAGCTAATTGATATTTTTGAGTGCGGCTGTACGTACGTCTTAAATTATAATGTTCCAGAGCATTCTCTTAGCGTCCATACTATACACGCGATGTTCGGTTTTCCTTATTACACCTATATTTTGTTCTTTTATTTTGTTGTTTGAATATGGCACCCGTTTTTTGTTTCTTATTAATTTTATGGTATCGGTAACATTTGGATATTGGTGTTTTCAAAATTTTTACCACGTTTTTTTTTTTAACTACAATTTGCTTGTTATTTTTTAATTATTATTTTACATCGTAATTATATGTAAATAACTATTCAAAATCTTACAAAGCTGTTTTTTCGGTTCATAGCTAGCTTGGTTAGTTATTTTCAATAATATTATTTTCGTTAATTGATATAATTACTTTTTTTATTAAAAGGTACTTATTTATTTTTTGAAATGTTGACTTGACTTGACTCTTTGTTACTCCACAAAAATTATAGATCAAAGAAATAAAATAAAAAGAGTACTTTTATAGCGTATTAATTAATGTACAAAAGTCATAGGTAGAAAATTGGCCATAATCCACTTGGCCGTTGCACCGCTTATGACAAACATCTCATTCACGTCGCCATCGATCACCGCTACTACTTACACTGCCACCGGAGGAAGCCGGCAATTAAACGCTAGTATTGACGTTTAAAACGTGAAGTCTAGCGAAGAAAAGCAATTAATGTATTCACTAACTTACTTAGAAACGACGTTTGAGTTATCCTCTTAATTCCAATAAAGGTCAGATTGACCTTGATGTCGGATTGAAAGTATTATTAAGATCTTTGTTTAATTTTTCCAGTTAAAGAAGCAACAACAGCTACAGCAAGAAATCCTGCTGCAGCACTTCCAGCAACAGCAGCAGCAGCTGGCCGAGCAGCACGAGCAGCAGATAAGGCATCACTTGAAGGTGAATATCGAAAAAGTAAATATAAATAAACATTCTCATTATATTTAGAAATGTAAGAAACGTTAATCGATTATGTAATTTCCCAATGGGAGCCAAATGGATTAAATTCTGTTCACAGCGAAGCTCGTTCAAAAATCTTTTGGCAAATGCTTTACAAGATGTTTTCCACGTAATTGAGATCTATTAGTGAAACGCGATAGGCATTCATATAATTAGAACGGTATGATAATAAAAATAACAATGGAATCGTACGTACGGTACGCTCGCGTGTGCGCCGGACGGACGGCCCGCGGACCACGGAGCGGTCGCGGGCTCGGCTATAAATAGAAGTGAATGGCCTAGCCCGTATTCTGCAATTACATCACTCATAATGCGCTCGGATGACTGTATTAACCTAGCGTGACCCCAATTAGCCGGGCGGCCGGCGCGGCGACACCGTGTCAATACAAACAAAAGTTTGCGAAGCGTCATGCTATCACCTATGCGTGTCGTCTCGGCCTTGACTCTAAATTAGTGTGTTCCGCCTATTCACTAATAGGCAAATATGATGATTGAAATTACACAAAAATGCATTTGAAGTGAATGTTACGTAAACATTGAGTGAAAACGACATATGTTGTTTTTTTGTGTAGTAAGTTTCACAATTTTTATAATTGTGATTCACTTTCCCAGAAGAATTAATCTAAACATAGGAAATATGCGGGCAATGTGGAGACAGTCCAAATTTTAAGTAATTTCCATGGGTTACGTCTGCGGAATCCATGACGCATCGCCGAGCGTGGTTGTCACATCGGAACACGTGCTGTATCATCTCTATTTGTGTAGATTCTGTCATGACCGCGTTGTTAAACTCGCGAAAAGCTTTCTGTTATGTCAAAATTATTTTGGCAAAATTTTGTGCTTATAATATACAAAAGAAAGCATAAACTTTATATTTTTGCAGCTATGGGAGCAGCAGAAAGCAATGGAAGAGGCGGCTTTGCGGGAGGCTCGCGAGGCTCGTGAGGCTCGAGAGGCCCGCGAGCGACACGAGCGCGACCGCGTCGAGCTCATGCGGAAGAAGGACAAGCATGAGCACAGCGCCAATGCCTCCACGCAAGTTAAACAAAAATTACAGGTTTGTTGATTCTATATGGATATATAGGATAAGGTAATTTTGTAATAACGTCGTGCTTATAAAAACGTATACTTTTTACAGGAGTTCCTCAAAAAGAAGGCTGCAGCAAATGCTAATGGAACAGTACCTGGTTCGCCCTATAGAAACTGGTAAGACTTAGTACTGATACTTTTACATTTGTATTACATGAAATTTATATTTGTCAAACTCTATTATCTATTATTGTAATCAACTTATTGGAGTACCATAAACGAGTTATATCGATTTAAATATTTAAGCTTATTTATAATGGGTTCCTGTACAGGGGCATCGTGAAGTCGTCGTCGGGCGAGTCCATAACGTCGACGGGCGCAACGGCCACTGCGCACCCCTACCGGATCGCTGCGCCACTTCCACTGGCGTTAAACGCCGCGCCCCCGCAACCCTCACCCGCAGACTACCCCTTGAGGAAGACAGGTATGAATATCGTACTTGTGTGTGCTGTTGTTTTTATGTGTTGTCGTTTTTGTTGGCTCCTAACATTTGAAATTGTTGTTTAGAAAAGTATTTCAATGTGTAGTTTGGATGACGTTTGATTTGATTTGATAAGAAATAAATATTTAATAAAAAAAAATAAAGTTGATAAAATAGTAGTAAAATATTTTTTCAGTAGCATGGTCACAATTTTCAGTCTGTATTTAGTATTAACGCAACATTATTAACAAGTGTGCGAATGCATGATGAGTTACGAAGTCGTTGGATAAATAATACGAACGTTTACAACGTGCCGTGCGACCGAACACTTAGTTTAGTCGCCATTACGGTAAGGCGCAGCCGCGTCAGATCCAACGACCTCGTCGCCGTCGTGGTGTCGTTACATTAACCGCATGTGCAGCGTCCGAGCCCAACATGCTGAAGGTGCGCCTCAAGGCGCGCGTCATCGAGCGCCGCGCCTCCCCGCTCGCGCGCCGCCCGCTCAAGACGCGCATCCGGCACCGCAGTGAGTACCACGACTGTCGCCGCCTGGCAGACTTGATGTCGACTATGAAAAAATTACTTGTGTCCATCCATCGGTCGAGCACTTTATATACAATAAATGTTGTGCGTATGCAGATTGCGACGGCACGTCGCCTCGCGGCTCCCCGCCCGGCGCCGTCGCGGCGCCCATCCGCGAGGAGGAGGAGGGCGGGCGCGCGCCCGAGCTGCTCTTCTCGTCGCCCTCGCTGCCCAACATCTCGCTGGGCCGGCCGCACGCGCACGCCGCGCCGCGCCACGCGCCGCCGCACGCGCCCGCGCCGCCCGCCGCCGCGCCCGCGCCGCTGCCGCCCGTGTCCGAGGCGGAGGGCGCCGTGTACGGCGTGGGCGCCGCGCTCGCGCGCCTCGCCAAGCGCCCGCTCGGCCGCACGCACTCCGCGCCGCTGCCGCTCGGCGACCCCGCGCTGCAGCCGCCCTCCGCGCACGCGCACCACTACCTGCGCGACCAGATCCGCAAGACCGTGCTCACGCGCGCGCACGACGCCGCCGCGCACCAGCTGCGCGAGGAGGAGGGCGAGGTCATCGACCTCACGGCGCGCCGGCCCGAGCCCGCGCCGCCCGCCGCCGCCGCCGCCCCGCTGGCGCGCGCGCTGTCCTCGCCGCTGGTGGGCGCGCGCCCGCCCGCCACCGGCCTCGCCTACGACGCGCTCATGCTCAAACATGGGTAACTTTTCCATGTGTATATCCACTTTTTATATTTGTTTTGCGCTCCTCTTATGTTTTGTTTGCTCACGCTTCTAATTGTAATGGTAGTGCACACTGAGAGTCTGTGGGAGTGTAAGCGCGCAGTATAACGGTGTTCTGTGCGCAGGTGCGCGTGCGGCGCGCACGCGCCCACGCACCCGGAGCACGGCGGGCGCCTGCAGTCGGTGTGGGCGCGCCTGTGCGAGACGGGGCTGGCGGCGCGCACGGAGCGCACGCGCGCGCGCAAGGCCACGCTGGAGGAGCTGCAGGCCGTGCACACGGAGGCGCACGTGGGCGCGTGGGCGGGGCGCGCGGGCGCGGGCGCGGCCGAGGCCG
>JAATLQ010024803.1:0-10441 GCA_013421005.1 Heliconius erato x Heliconius himera
AGTATCGATACTATCGATAGTATCGATGTCTTTCTGATTTGGAGATACGATACTATCGATAATATCGATAGCATTGCATTTGTCCGATAGTATTGTACCCTTTTGAACTATCGATATTTTCGATACTATCTCTTTAATCGATACTATCGATTTTAATATCGATAGTCCTTCTATCGGACTACTATCGATAGAATATCGAATTCCGATCGATAGTCCACTATCGATCGGCAACACTACTGGTAACAGTATAGAGCGTAGCGTTGCATTTCACTCATTATACGACGTCTCGAAAATTGGAAACGGAGTGTCATGACACTAAGTTCACTTTGCCTACCTTGCTATATTTTATTTATATATTTAGTATTTCTATAGCATTTCTTTCTTATAAAATTTAAGCCCGCAAATCCAAAAATACTTAAATTATAATAAAATTTGACATAATATAAAATAACTATTATAAAGCAAAATAAACCGTTTTGGAAAGTTCAAAACAATTTGCTCGACCAGCAAAGCGGCGCTATCGTCATTGTGGACGGCTCACCCAAAATAATGAGTTCACTATGATTACATGAAATTATATAAATATTTAAAGTTTAAAGCTATTTTCTTGTACTTTATACTTGTTTATTTTACTTACTTGTACTGAAAGCCAGTCGTGGCGCAGAGGTACAAGTGTGTGACTGTAAATGCGACTGATTGTGGGTTCGATCCCCACTCGAGGAAAAGAAATATTTATTTTTTTCATTTCTTCGCTCTGGTGTCTAGAGTTGAGTTTCGCTGCTCAACACGCAATGCCTTCAGAATTTGGCGGAAAATGCTGCGGAATATGTTAACATTAGGTTCGCTCTGCTTACCCTGTTATATGCGAGATACAGCGTGAAGTTGATTTTATATCAATGGATCAATCATAAGGATTTTACACTTTTACACTTGATCAAATCAAGGTAAAGTCTACCTGATCCGCCTCAAGTCGATCGGTCGGTGTACCCTAACGGGTTTAAAATAATTTCCTTACAATAAAAATTAAATTCAAACTCGAGAAAATGAGATATTTATTTAAACTTATATTTCCATTGCCATTTCTTGTAATACAAAAAATATACGTAGATATTCCAGTTAAGTTCGATTTGAAGTCGAAGTGAGTTCCTAACTTTTCGGATGGTTAAAAATATTTTTATTTTAAATTTTACTAGACCCTTATCCTTTTATCTAATAACAACTTAAAAAAGAACAACGAGTAGAGAAATGAAATACTAAAAAAAAAGTACTATTTTAACTTAACAATAACCAAAAAATACCTATCAAATATAGTTTACAAATAGCCTATATAGCATAAACAAAAAAACAGCTTTTATACATTTTGTAGCTTCATCCAGTAACACCCGCATATAATAAATAGAACCATATAGAAAGAACTTATTGTTAAAATGCACCGTTCTTCACTTTCCCAATTGTCTAGACATTGTGTATTAAGTGGTGGAACTCAACGCAGTTAGACAGTGTGCCCCGAAAAAAAAGTGCCTTAAAATAAACTTAACTGTTAAATTTAACTGTCGCACACTAAAACTGAAGATAATTCTATAATTTCTTAACATCTCGTGCGCACGCGCAGTGAGAAAAATGAATAATTTGCCGACATGTTAACCAGAGCGATAAGACAATGTCATGATCGAAATTGTCGTAAAATATAGACAAGTAAGTAATATTAGCATACTAACTAAAAAAATACTTATTAAAGAATGTTTTTAAAATTATGAATAGGTTATAGACTTGAGGCTGTTGTTGGCGCAGTGGCACAGCGTGTGGAATGTAAACAAGGCGGTTGTAAGTTCGATTACCCCTCGATAAAATGAATTATTTAATATTTCACTTCCTCGTTTTTGTGACAAGATAAAGCGCGGCGTTGAGTTTGGCCTATCAACACGCAATGTCTAGCCTGCTATATGAGGGATATACCGTGAAATGTACTGTTACAACAGTAGACACTCCGTCCTCTACGCACCACCCAATTTACGATTTAAAAAAATAATAATTTGATCTTTACTGTATTAATATTTCTTTAGCTTCACGTTGTATCCCGCACATAGTGAGGTTAGCACAGGGAATCTGACAACCCAGTGTTAAGACACTCCGTTTCCATTAAAGCACTTTCGTTCCTCACTTTCCGCCGAATTCTATATTAAAATCAATTTAAATAATTATGAAATTAATCTCATTTAACCAACTTCACCAACAAGCGTTAAATCTTCTCGTAGAAAATGATCATTAAGTTAAAATTAACCGTACAGTTAAATCTCAGAAACAGCCAGTTATATAATTGTAGTTAACTTAAATACTAGTTACTCTATCGTAATGTCATCGTTGTACGACACTGTGACGAATTAAAGTAACCGCTTCACGAAGACGGTGGTCGCCGATAAGAATCTTTTTACCATTTTATAAGGTTCTATTTACAAGTAACTTTATTAAATAACCATAACTGAGAGATTATAGTTTCTTAATGTTATATAAGAGAGAGCAAGTTCAAGACTTTTTTCATATTTCTGTTTTAAAGCAAGAAATCTATGAAATGAACTAAGGTCGTGGCACAGTGGGATATCATCTGCCCGAATGCAGGGGCTGTGGGTTCGACTCCTACTCTATTTCCTCGCTCTGGTAACTAGACTAAATGCGGCTTTGGGATCTGTAAATTACCACGCAATGTCTAGAAAATTCTAGAGAAAATAGATACCGGAGTGTCTTAATGCTAGGTTCCCACTGTCTGCCCAATAATATATGTTCGATAAGGCCTGAAGCAAAAAACACTTTTGACAGCCTTTGTATATTTTGACAAGCTAAATAGAATCGCTTAACAATTGTACTAACGAGAGAACCTAGTGTTACGGCACTCCGTTCCCTATGCACCGGCTTATATTAAGACTTTGTGTGTTGATTGGCGGAACTCACCGCCACATTTCAATCTTATCAGAGTGAAACAAATATATTTTTTCCCCCAAGTGATTAATCGAACCCACAACCATCGCGTTTAGACTTTATGTCACCGAGCCACAATAGCTTTCCATACTGATACAGACAAGATATAATAAGATATTATAATTAGGACGTATGAGACGGTAAAATTAGAAATTGCACTTTCCACGATACGCAACGGTTACTCTGCGATGAGATCACCAGATAATATTTATTTACTTCCTTCTGCTTTATAAATACTAAGAAATATATTGCATGTTTTTTTTTGTAACACTCTCTGCAGAATTCTTGAGTTGGCGGCGTTGAGTTCCACAACTAAACACGTTATTTCTCCAAATTTGCTCGGAATTAGGAGAACGGTGTGTCTCTTTAAACACACTAGGGTACCCTCTACATTGTGAATCTAAAAATGTTTAAATCAAGCGTGCGATTATAAACGCGACAGGTTGTGGGCTCTATTCCCATGCGAGGAAAGGAAACATTTTATATTTCCATTTCCTCACTCTGGTTTAAAGCACAAATCACGGCGTTTAGTTCTGCCTCTCAATACTCAATGCTTCTAGAATTCGGCGAAAACTGGGAAACGAAAAGTGTCTTCACGCAAAACTCTCTCTGCCTACCCTGCTTTATGCGAGATAATTAGCACGATGACAAAAAAATTTGTAAACTTTTATAATTTTTCCCGTACTATTCAATATAATTTTTTGTTTTATATAGAAGTAGTTAATCTATGAGTCCCTTATATCTATTTACCGTTTAACAAGGTGCTACTTAGTGCTTTTATAAATTTTCTTTGCTGTCATAAAAAGGTGTGCATGCGGTATTGCAGCTTTTAAATTCAGGTTCACAACTGTATGACAAAACAGATTTTTTCTGTATATGGATTGTATATAAAACTAGCTTATAAATGCGGCTTCCTCCGTCTAGTTAAAGCTCGAAATGCGAGAGGTAACTCTGGGAGAGGTAAACCTGCGAGAGGTAACTCTGACTCTCTCGAAGAGGAACCTTAAGTTAACTCTTTCGTACAGTAGTATGCAACGGAACGACTAGCGATATGATATAGCCTTCCTCAATAAATAAATTATTTGCAAAAAGGTTTTTTTGAATTCGAACCAATGTACTGCTTGTACGGATTGAAAACATCCTTTTCTAAAAATACTAACCAATATATTCAAACTCAAAGTCATAACACACTCTTTATTGCATTACTGGGAAAACAAAAAGAACTCAGTGTTGCTAAGTGTTAAGACACTCCGTTTCTCACTTTCCACCGAATGTTTAAGACATCGCCTGTTGCGTAGCAGGGCTCAACACCGCACTTTCTCTTGTTACCAGCGTGCGAACAAATAAAAATAACTCATTTGAGGAAATAGTACCCACCGTAACACATAATCGTAACCATCGGTGAACAATTTACTTATAAATAAAAACTTATTTATAAAAAAATATATAAATTCAAAAGTAACACCAACCAATTTTGCAGCAATATTGCAAAAACCATGTAATTTTTTAATATTACACCAAAAACGAATCAGTTATTGCAGATCGCTTGATAAATTATGTAATATCTAAGTAAGGTAAGTAAACAGGTTTTCTTACGCGATACGAACGGTCAATAACATCGTACGGAAGATGTGCTGTAAGGCTGTGAACATACTACGTATACATGTATTTTATATTCATAATAGCTGTTTCTCAAACTTTAAGACGTAAAATGGTAAATCTTGTTTTTGAATTTCGATTAAATACTAATTTAAGAAAATGGAAAATTCTCTTTTTTTTCTTCTCTTTGTACTCCACTCCTACACTTTCTAACCGCTATATATGCCAAATTTTAACTTTCATCGTCCAGTAATTTATTGTTTTATTTTATTTTAGTATTTTTTTATATTGTTATTGGTATTGTTAATTCATGAAGGTCTGTCATGGCGTAGAGGCACAAGCGTGTGACTGTAAATGCTACATGCTGTAGGTTCGATTCGATTAATTGAAATATTCAATATTTTCATTTCCTCGTTCTGGTTTCTGGAGGCTTAGTTCCTACCATGTTATGAACAGGAGATAGCGTAAAGCTGAAAAATAATACTATATAATGCGTTACGACTGGTCTGATGGCCCTTACATTGACATTTATCCACTACCACAGAGTTTCTTGCGCCGGTTCTTCTCAGGTCTGAGGCATTAACTTTAGTGAACTGGTGGTAAATTATTTGACGTTCAAAAATTTAAGCATGTAATTTCTTATTTTGAATAAAATTATTTAACTTTGACCAATTTTACAGCAAATTTGCGATTTTTTTTTCTTCTTATACATATGTATGTGTACTCGGGCTAACTGAATGTTTATGATAGGAATGTCACGTTTCCCTGCATACTGTTCCGATCTTACACGATATTATGGCGCACACGACTTGTTCCGGTAAATTACTTCGTTGCTGTAAAAGTTGTTGTTTTTTTTGTTACTAATACTATTAACTTGACTTCGTAAGAATTCTTCATTATCTTGTCACTTATCTTAAGACACACACGTTCTTTGAAATATTATTCGAAGATTTGTACTACTACTATAAATAAAAGGAGTTTGTTTGGTAGAACGCTATAATATCAGGAACTATTGGTTCGAATTGAATAATTTTTTTAGTGTTGTATAGTTCATTTATCGAGAAAGACCATATAGACTATATTACACTATTATTATAATAATTTCGATGTATCCCACGGTACATACGATCACACGATACGAGAATTTATTTATTTTCGTGACTCATACTGTGTCATACATAAATAACGTGGTTCTTTTTCTTGGGCTTAAACCAAGATAACGGTTTATTTTTCGTTAATTAGGTTTTTTTACTATTGTGGCATTTACATTTATACGGCTGCACATAGCATATTTCCAGTCACATATAGTCAAATATAACACCAAGTAACATTTTCGCCGAAAATGTAACATTTGTGTATTACATGAAGAATAAAACAGTTTATCTTATCTTTTTTCCAGTACCGCTTGTTTGTTTTGATTTCTTAGTTTGCTTTTGTTTTTTTTATGCTTCCGTCGTACCGTGTCAATCGTCGCTGCGAAATGCGATTCGATCGTCGATGTCGTGCCATTTCCAAAAATAGGACATTTTTATCTCATTTTGGAGATACAGGAACATACCGGCGAAAAATGGAACGTCTAGTTAAGTTATACCTAATTTTTATTTCTATATACAATGGGGGCAAAACCGCAACTAAAAAATTGTGTATTTTAATTAGCCTGACGTACTTACACCCAGTACTGCCTTCAAATGAGGGTACCTTAACTTTCTAATAGATATAAAGTTCGAAAAAAATTAAGAGAGATAAATCTAAAAAAAAATCTTTATCTAAATCTTAATATAAATGTAGACAACAATAGTTTTACGTATAATTGCAATTCCAATATAACTTACACAGTATTTCTAACTAATTTACATAACACAACAACTAATATAATAGATATTTTGACATGGCGATCAAAAATCGATCATTTACGCCCCTGCCCACTGTGCGCAACTACTAACAATTGATTTACGAAATGATATACGCCTATCTGTTGATGTAATCATGGCATTTTCGAAGTATGTCAAACCAGCCAAGTTTTTAAAGGTATGCAGGGAGGGATTAGTGTTGAGAGTTGAGACACTCCATTCTTTACTTTACGCCCAATTTGAAAGTGTGGCGCGTTAAGTATTTTTAAATCACACTTATTATATTTTGTAATATTTGAGGCCAGTCGTGGCGCCGATGCACATAGTGTGACTGTAAAATTTTTAATTAAATAAATAATTTTTATTTCTTCGCTCTGGTGTCAAGGCAAAGCGCGGCGTTGAGTACCGCCACTCAACACGAATGCCTCCAGAACTCGGCGAAAAGTGGAGAAGAGAGTGTCTTAACACTAGGTTCCCTCTGGCTATCCTGCTGTGCTAAAAATATATATATATGGATCGAAGGTAACTCTGACAACAGGTACAGGTACTATAGGTAATATAGCCTATAATAGCCTACTTCGATTAATGAAATACAAGACTAAACAGTTTTTTTTCAATTAAAACCAGTAGTTTCTGAGATTAACATGTTAAACCAAACTGACTCTTTTATTTTATAATGTTAATAAAGAATATAAATATAGATTAAATTATTTACAACACAATACCTTAATATCCAAACTTCTTTGCAATACAAATGTTGGAATTGTTGAATATCTAAGTAAGAGGATGGTTGAATACCAAAATGCTAAACTGCGGTTCATGGCCGAAATAGTAGGAAGAGCTTAAGAATGTTCGGGATTAGTGATGCACGAATCTACAAATTAAAATAATTTTAAAATTATTCATTTTTTTTACTTGCATTTTTAATGTATTTTCGATATATGAAGAAGCCACTTAGTGATTATTTTGAAATTTCGTGATGGTTAGCGGAACTTCAACTTTGAAAATGTTAAAAATAATTATATTTTAAATTTCTGCATATGTCTGCTACGTTTTTAGATTCTTTATTCCTGAATTTAACAACTACATTAGATGAACAGTTTTAAAATTATCTTCACTGTTAGCAAAATGAGGCGAAAAGACATACAAAGTATTTTATCACTGACTTCTATTTTCCTGTTCTACTATACGGAAGAAGTGTAAATTTAACCTATATAAAAAACGGATTTTTATCTATGAAAAATCCGATCCAATCCAATTGAGGCCAGTCGTGGCTCAGCTGCACAAGGATGTGGCTGTAAAAACGACAGATTATGGGTTCTATTCCCACTCGAGAAAATGAAACAAGTCATTCGATTCTTCGCTGTGGTATCAAGGCAAAGAGCGGCGTTGTGTTCCGTCACTCAATAGTCCAATGCCTTTAAAAAGCAGAGAATGAAAATGTTTTAATATTTGCTTCTTCCTACCCTGCTATATGCGGGATACAGCGTGAAGCTAAAAATAAACTTACAATAAGTTTTTAATATACTCGTACAATACACATGACTAGTTTCAAAAGTCGTCTTTGTATATATGTATATTGTATAGTTCAGTCACGAATAAAACCGGTAACATTAACAACTAGTTAGATTTATTACTAAGTTACGCGACTCCGGGAGAAGGTATTCTAGGACATAAAAAATTATCACTACATTTTGCTATAAGTGAAGATTTTTTTAATCAGCTTCATGCTGTATCACGCACACTACAGGGTAGGCTGAAGGAACCTAGTGTTAAGACACTCCGTTCTTTACTTTCTGCCGAATTCTGGAGGCATTGCGTGTTGAGTCCTCCACACCAGAGCGAAGAAATGGAAATGGAAGTGGGGATCGAACCCACAACCAGTCGGTTTTACAGTCACACTTCGTGCCGCTGCGCCACGACCGGTCTCTGGAGATTTTTTCAAGTAAAAGTTGATTTTTTTTTAAGTTTAACAAAACTATGATATGTCATGCACGGATGAAGTATAATTTATGCATATATATTTTTAAATTCTACATTTTTTCAATATTTTATTTATAGCGTCTTTCTAATTGGTGTAGACATAGAACAATTTAAATTTAGCACTCTCCGTTCTCCATTTTCTTTCTAAATGTAATATAGTCTAAAAACACTTGAGGATAGTTCTGGCGCAGGGGCCGACTGTAAGCACAACAGGTTGTAGGTTCGATTCCCGCTCGAGGAAATGAAATATTTAATATTTTAATTTCATCCCTCTGGTTCAATTCTGCCATCCAACATGCACATGGTCATGTGCATAGTCTTAACACCAGGTTCCCTCTGTCTACCCTGCTTTATGCAGGGTACAGCGTGAAGCTAAATAAAAAGAATTTTCAAACCTATAATCATTGTGTCTACAGTTTGTGAGATCTAATCTGAGCTTTTCATTTGTGTTTGTGTTCATTTATCGCGAAATGTCTTTTTCTTGGCCTAAGTCGGTTTATAACAACCGGCTACTACACCTCATGTAGTGATAGCAATGGCACATTAAGTTTTTGTGTTCAATTTATGAAAAGGAAAAGATAAAATTAACACTAACACTATACAAGAATGGAAAATCGTAAACAATATAAATAGAAAAAAACAGTGGACACAACGCTGTTCTTAATTATATACATCAGATGAAAGTAAAAAATTAAGAAGATGGAATTGCTCGGCGTAGAACTATTCATGTATCTTTTTTATGTTGAATTTTAATTGATTTTTTAATTTCTTTAATAATAAACTTCCTTTTTCTGGCTCTAATTTTATAATCACTCACACAAATGCAAAGCTCACCTTAAGCCTCGCGAACTGTACAGTTTGTTAGGCACGTTATATTTATCCACGACGACGGCTCTAACAATTTCTTTAGACTGGTAGTCCAATTATAGCTATAATAATTATAACAACAGCTATAATTTCATCATAGAGTTTCTATTTCTTTTTAATTGTCCTAAATGTAATTTCAAGCACATGCTACATATGCACTACAACTGGTCAAGGTAAATTGCATTGCATCTCGTATTGCATAAAATCGTAGATAGTTTAATTTCGCAATAAATAATTTGGTAGGGTAGATTGGATCTAGTGTTAAGTTACTCTGTTCTCCTCTTTCCGCTTTAACTGTAATATTGCACGTTAACTGAATTCGATGTCGCATCGTCTATTCAAAAAAAGCAACTTCACGCCTTTTCCCGCATAATAGGCTAAAATGTGCAACAAAGGATTTCAACACTAAGTTTCCTCTGCCTACCATTCTATATGCGGGATGCAGCGTGAAACTCAGAAAAATAAATAAGTTATAATAAATAAAATCATTCACCCGAGTACTGTAGGCCGAACCCATGACCACCGCGTTTCACTCCGTCTCTATTACACTGCACCACTACAACCTCGACAGTCTACTTAAACCTAAAAAGAATGATTTCTTTTCTATGATTTTATAATAAATAGTTATCAAGCTTTTCTCATGACAAAACTTTCCGACTAGCATTAAAACAGATTTCTGGAACTTTTGCCAGAGTGATACCTATCGAGTGGAATCGAACCCACAACTATCACGTGTCTATCCCACTACGCCAATAGGCACTTCCAAACCGGCCAAGGTAAATTGCATCTTTGATAAAATCATAAATAGTTAGATTTTGTAACATTTACGTACATTACACAAGTTAGTATCCAAAACACATAATTTGTCTTAATTAACGTGTTAAAATTTATTATTTACTGTTATACTTAATATTTATGCTTCTTGAGGCCGGTCGTGGCGCAGCGGCACGAGGTGTGACTGCAAAACCGACTGGTTGTGGGTTCGATCCCCACTCGAGGAGATGAAATATTTACTTAAATTTATGTTTCCATTTCTTCGCTCTGGTGTCGAGGTTAAGCGCGGCGTTGAGTTCTGCCACTCAACACGCAATGCCTCCAGAATCCGGCAGAAAGTGGGGAATGGAGTGTCTTAACACTAGGTTCCCTCTGCCTACCCTGCTGTGTGCGGA
>JAATLQ010024805.1:0-26737 GCA_013421005.1 Heliconius erato x Heliconius himera
AATATAATTTAAGGTGTTCAATTTATTTGTACTATCAATTGTACTAAAAGAAGTGAAATGTTTATTAAGAGAATTGATATCTAGAGATTTCTGAGGGATATTATGTTTTGTTTTACCGACTCCAAGGGAACTTAGTGTTAAGAAACTCCGTTCCCCACTTTCTGCCGAATTCTGGAGGCATTGCGTGTTAAGTGGCAGAACTCAACGCCGCGCTTAACCTCGACACCAGAGCGAAGAAATGGAAATATAAATATTTACTATATTTCATCTCCTCGAGTGAGGATCGACCCCACAACTAGTCGGTTTTACAGCCACACTTCGTGTCTATAACATCATAATTGTGAGTACGCTCGCCATTCGGAATTATTTCGATTTCCTTGCTTTTGCAAGATAAAACTTTGGCGCTGAGTACACTCAATGTTATGTCTCGAATTCCGGCGGAAAATGGATGATGGAGTATCATGACACCTGTTTCTCTTTTTTTTGCTATGTGCGGGATAAAAGCGTGTACCAGAAATAAAATCTTAACAATTTCAGCTTATCCAAGTACACAAAGTGTGACTAAAAACTGGTTGTGAGTTCGATCCCCACTCGAGGAAATTAAATATTTATATAAATTTTCCATTTCTTCGCTCTGGTGTAGAGGCAGCGCAGCGCTGAGTTCCACTACGAAACACGCAATACCTCCAGAATTCAGCGGAAGTTGGGGAACTGAGTTCCCTATGCCTACCCTGCTGTGTGCGTAAAGCTGATTTGATCTGATTCTTTTTATTGAACTTTTACTTTAGAAGTACAGACATAAAATATTTCAGTGAATTACAAAGTTATTTTTTAATAAAATTGCACGGCTTGTCGACCGGTATCTAACGCAACGCCACACTTGGCCACCAACAGACGCATGTTGATAATGAAGGTGTCGGCGCACATCGGCGAGTTCACGCCGCGGCTGCGCGCGCACGTGGCGGCGCGCTACCCCTACCTGGCCGTGCCCGCCGTGCTCTACCCGCAGCTGCGCCACGAGCTGTTCTGCAACATGTTCTACTTGCGCCACCTGTGCGATACCCACAAGTTTCCCGACTGGCCCATACCTGATCCGGTAAGTACTTTTTATTTCGTATTAGAAAAAACGTTTCAATAAAAACAAAATCTATACAGTCTATCTGGGTTACTTTGATTGTTCGGGTAACATTGACAGTGGCATCTCGAGCTGGTTTTGATAATTTTTCCTGATGAAATACTTTTTTTTATTTAGTTTAGTACCTTGAACATGGAACATGCTAACTTAATTGACAAAACTGCGGAATGATTGTTTGACTACATCAGTTAATCCTTTATTTAATAAAAATATGAACTAATGTTACCTAGAACCAATGTTAATCAGAATAATAATTATGACTGCCTTTTTAGTAATGATTGTTTGTGTGTCGAAGTTACCCATTTGATGAAGGCGGTAACTTTGACAGACTACAAAATTCAGATTTTCTTCTAAACTAATATATTTTAAAAGGTTTATGTGAATATCTATGGACGAAAAGTATTATGTAAACACTTATAAAACAAAAATATTTTTGCAATGTATTTTAAATTTTAAGACAATGTAAAATATCGCAATTATTGCACTTTTAATAAATTTTTTATTGATTATGAGAAAATATTTTATTAATATTGGTGGCATTTATGGAAGTAATAGTACCCAAAATAATTATTTATATTTTTTTTGTCTCTTTGATTTTTATAAATATAAATCAATAAAATAACTTTCAACTTCTAGGTTGGTCTACTAAAAGATGTTTTAGAGGCGTGGCGTCGTGAAGTAGACAAGAAGCCAGCGTCAATGACAGCGGAGCAAGCGTACATGGCGTTGGGATTAGAACCTGGACACGATGAGGCGGCAGTGCGTAAAGCTTACTACCGACTGGCCCAGCAGTTCCATCCTGATAAGAATCCTGAAGGACGGGTTGGTGTATTATTCATCTATATACTAATATGTGAAGCAAAAATGTACCTCTATACACACTTTTGTTTAAAGTGAGACACACTGCTATGGGTTTCTAGTTTATATGATTTTATGTATGACCTTTTTACTTAATTTATTTTATTATTCTTGTATTATTTTTTTCAACTAATCTATATCACGCCCATAACAGGGTAGGTTGACGGAATTTGAAAACATAGTGTTAAGACACTCCATTCCCATTAAGACACTCTCGTTATCCACTTTCCGCCGAATTCTGGAGGCATTGTGTGTTTAGTGGTGGAAATCAACGCCGTGCATTACCTCGTTTCCAGACTATTTACTATCACCTTTATTATCATTATTTAATGTAGTATGTGTAATTGAAAGGAGGCCTTCATTTAATTAAATAATGTTTACGTTACAGGATCGATTTGAGGCTGTGAATCAAGCTTATGAATTCCTATGCAGTAGAAATGTATGGAGCGGCGATGGACCAAATACAAACAATATTCTGCTTATACTACAGACACAGACTATATTATTCCAAAGATATTCTGAAGGTATATTTATATATATATGTATTATTCAATGTAATTTTTGTTGTAGAACGTAATAATTGAGAATAGAAATAGAATATTGAAAGTGGTTTTAACACTAGTAATTATAGATTTTTTTTTTCCTATTTTAATTTTTTTTTGCATGTGAATCTGACGAAAATTTGTTTATTTATTAGTGTTATATTTTGATTGATTTTGCTATATTAAAAATTAAAAACATCAAAATAATATTTTTATAGTATTATTGTTTTGAGCAAATATGTTTTTGCTTACTACGTTATTAGTGGTTTGTTCGTAAGATTGGGAATGCGGTATCGTTATTATTACACTATTCTTGTTATCCTATTATTATTTCTTTCGATTTAAAAAAAAAAACCCTGGTGCTGTATTTGTTAACGTAGTGCTGGCACCATACAAATACGCGGGATATGGCGCGCTACTACGAACAGCGAGGTTAGAGGCAGAGGCTGAGGCGTTGTTCGCACGCGACGCGTCCTTATTACCCGCTGCCTGTGAACTCGCGCACGCCACGCTGTCTTGTTCTGCGCTTAACGCCGAGGAACTCTGTAGAGAGAAGGGGCTAGAGGTTTGTTGGATTTATTTGTATATCTTTTATATTATCTAGGCATTATCATTCGAAGTCGTATGAAGCGAAGAACTGATCGTCGCTCTCTTTAGGATCCCAAAATGTTTAGTGGTAGGTGAAAGTCGAAAGACTAGCACAGAAGCCTATCAAAATAAGGAAAAATATTTATTTGTTTGGATTGGTCATCGTGTTAGATACATGATGATCAATCCAAAATAATTCAATTAGTAAAATGTTTTACTTATATTATTTTTTTAATAATAATTCAAGTGTTGGTGTACGTTTACAATACAATAACAAGTAACATCGTGTGCAGGTGCTGCAAGAGGCGCTGTCGCGCTGCGTGTCGGTGCTGGGCGGCAGCGACGCGGACAGCACGGCGGCGGCGGTGTGCACGCACTGCGCGCGCTGCTTCGCCGTGGCGGCGCGCTTCCCCTCGTGCCGCGCCGCCTGCGCGCAGCTGCCGCAGCTGTGCGCCGACATCGTGCCGCTGCTCAAACGACCTGTGAGCTTATTAAATCAAGAAATTCTCATTTGAGATTCGTTGATGAGCTAAGAAATATTTAAATGGTTTGCTATCAACGCCTAAAACATTTAACTACCAAAACGAGGATTGTTAATGGAAAATTACAAAAATTTATAATAATGCTAAAAAAATTGACTTTTATGCATTTGCATATGCAAACATACAAATGCACATAATCCGATGTTCAATGATATCGCAAAATTTAAAAAAAACATAAGATATAATATACAAATATCTTTAGAATACGTAGTAATAACAAATAAAAAGAAAATGATAACATATAATTGTATATTTAACTTAACTTTCACAGGAGCTGGGTGAAACAGCGTGTGCTGGAGCAGAAGCAGTGGCAGCGCTAGCAGCAGACGCCGAGTGTCGCGCCCGCTTCGCGCGAGCTCACGCGCTGCACGCCCTGTTGCCTGCTGTACTCCGCTACGACTATACACTTGCCGAGTCCGGATTGCATAAGGAAGGGGATAATAAACAGGTTACATTTTTTTTAAGCTTCACACTTTTATTTTAACACTGACACTGTCTTGTGTGTCTTAACATTGTGTTTCACTTATTTCCGCTGGATTTTTGAGACATTGCGTATTGAGTGGCGGAACTCAACGCCACGTTTGCCACTAGAGCAAGACAGTTACAGTCCCACGGCGGATGCAAGCCACATTACTTAACGTTATGATATTTCTTCTCTTTAAAAGTGAACTATAGCAAATATATTGTAACAAGCTTATAATACGTTTTAATAAATAGAAAACTAATTCTGCAAATGTAATTATGTTTCAGCATCTCGCTGTATCCCTTATGTAGGTAGTTAGAGGGAACCTTGTGTTAAGACACTCCGCTCCGCACTTTTTGCCGAATTCTGGAGGCGTTGCGTAAAGAATGGAAATCAACGCCGCGCTTTGCCTTCACACCAGAACTAAGAAAATTAAAATATTTAATATTTCATTTCCTCGAGTGGAAATCGAACCCACAACAGTGCGCCACGACTGATTTCACGCAATGTAATTAATATTTTATAGAGTAGTAACAATAATTTGAACACAGGAAGTTGCAAATCGTTTCGCAACGCAGAGTGTTGCGGCACTGGCTGCGCTCTACGGTCCACATGAGGATGCTACCGAAGAGGACGCGAAAGTTCGAGACGCTTTACACGCTCTACTCACGCCATATTTGTGCGAGAAACTTTCCAGTTCGAACACACATGATGTATGTTATTTTATTTTTGTTTGTTTTTTTTTATGTTTATACAAATTTCTCTGGTTTTGTTTGTTATTGTAAATATATTTTTATATTATATTTAATAGCTAGGAATTTTACATAAATATTTTCTTCATAAAATATTTATTCCTAGTGGGCGCAAAAACCAGTCACGTTTCGTTTACAGTTATTATATCATCAGTTATCAAGCATAATTTATTCATTTAATAATACATATTTGTACACTTTGATAAGTTTATGTTATTATATTTAATTTTTATATATATAAAAAACGTAATATTATTCTTTAATAACTATGCAGTAGAAACATACGTAAGTTTATCAAAAATCACTTATTTATATGTAATATAATTGGTCGCGGTTATAAATGAGGGTCGGATAATCGAGTTTGTACTGTATATCATATTATTTAAGCTGTTCTCTAAACTAAAAACATATTTTTTTTAGCTACTCAAAACGTTGACATCAAACTGGCGAACACCATACCTCGTATGGGACAACAGTACCCGCGCTGAACTACAAGAGGCTTTACGAGACAAACCAATTGGAGACGACGCGCCTCTCGTACCTCTTTTAGAGTATTCTGCTCACGAAGGATTGCTGTCTGTCGGAGGTGTCTATTTACATATATATAATGAACAGCCTGATTATCCTATCGAGGTTAGTAATGTGAAATTGTCTATACTAAAATTATGAACTAAAGTAGAGTTTTTTCGGTTTTTCTAATGGAAAAGAGAAGGTAAAACGAGTGTACCGGTTAACTGATAATAGCTTAATAAGTGATAACCGCCACCCACGTCCAAATATAACACCAGGGGAGAGTTGCCGGCCTTAAAAGTGGAGATAGGTACGCTTTTTGAAGGTACCCGTGTCGTGTCGACTTGGAAACACTGCCTCAGGTAGACCATTCCGCAGTTGCGTGGCACGTGGAACTAATATGAAGCCGCACCGTAGTGGAGTGCTACCTATCCAGATGGTGTATGGTGGATGGTATTTCACTTTGTCTTGTACTGTGCGGTTAGAAAATTGGGCGGCAGGACAAATAGTTCTCCGGGACACTCAGAGAGCAAACCCCTCAAGAATGAGGGTATGTCCCGACGCAACGCCAAATTTGTCTAGCTTTAAGTTAAGCGTGATTAAATTATTTAACTTTGTTTCACAATTAATTGGGTTCCCAACAGTTTGAATGGCTCCAGCGTTGAAAGCACTGATCTTAGGAACTACTGGATTGGATTTGAAATTCATTCTGTGTTGGATACTTCAATGATGAAGGAATAAATGTATAATAGTAATACTTATGAGCTGTCACTTTTTGAAAAGATGAAGTAATAAAATAATAAACTTTATTTACAGAATCCTCAACAATTTATTTTGGACTTATTGAGTTTCATAGACAAAGAAACACAGGCTGACGTGACGGAAGAAAAAGCTGAGCACATTACTCTTGCAATGGATGCACTTGCCAATTGTATTATAAAAAATCCAGGTATTTTTTTAATTTACATACTTATATTTTTTTATTTTTACTAGTCGTCGTCCATAACTTTGCTAGCGTGGATTTTAAGATCTAAACCGGTCAGTAAACAGTAGCTTTGTCTGTTTTTAGAAGTTTTGGCCATCAAATTCATGTTAGAAACATAAAATAAATGTATATTTATGGCGTTGCACATTGAATGAAAAAAAATATTCATATAATTTCTTATTTGGACCCGAGGATCCAATTGAGACATTTTTTACAAATAATACTCCTTTAAAAGAGTACTTTACCATGTAGAGCAATATCTCTACATGCATTGTAACATTATAACATAATCTCGCAGGCGTAGAGATCCAGTGCATCGGGCACTTCGGGCTCATCTTCGGGCTGATGTCGGCGGCGGCGGCGCCGGGCGCGGCGCAGCACGCCGTGCGCGCGGTGGCGGCGGCGGCGCGCGCGCGCGAGTGCGTGGACGACGTGGCGGCCGCGGCGCTGCTCGGCCACCTGCTGCCGCTGCTGCACCGCCACGCCGACGTGCCGGCCGCGCTCGCGGCGCTGGCGGCGCTCGTCTCCGCCACGCCGCTGGTCAGGGAGGCTTTGGCGAAAGGTATTACCTATATTACTATATTACATTCATATTAAAAAGCTGAAAACATCCATTAGTTCAACTGGTAATTTCAAAAAAAATATTTGTTGAATTGATTTATTTTATGTTGGATTTTGTATAGCCTATTAATCAAAGCTCTATTACATCATCTACTTCTGGGATTTAGAATGTGGCATGTGACATTACAAACCTTAATTATTTTCATTTGACCATATAGGAAAAGCCACTAATAAAAGTTAACTGTTAACTTTATATTACTGATAAAAGTTAGTTGCAATATTTTTTATTAATAAAATGTATTTATTATAGGTGCTGTGATATATTTATTAGACTTATTCTGCAATTGTAAGACACCTGAAATCAGAGAAATGGCGGTTGATTTGCTTGCTCGTATGATGGCCGATAAATTACTTGGACCAAAGGTAACTTGCTGATTGCAATGTTTTTTTTTATATAATAATATTTTTTTTTAGTTTCACGCTTCTTGTACTTTCTCTCTAATTTTCGTGACATTGTCTGTTAAAGTGCGAAAGTCAATATTTGACTGTGATCACGATGGTTGTGGCTTCAATCGTTATTTGAGGGAAAATTAATTATATTGAGGCCGGTCGTGGCGCAGAGGCACAAAGTGTGACTGTAAAATCGACTGGTTGTGGTTTCAATCTCCACTCGAGGAAGTGAAATATTTATTTATATTTATATTTGCATTTTTTCGCTCTGATGTCGAAGTAAAAGCGCGGCGTTGAGTTCCGGCACTCAGCACGCAATGCCTCTAGATTTCGGCGGAAAGTGGGGAACGGAGTGTCTTAACACTAGGTTCCCTCTGCCTACCCTGCTGTGTGCGGGATACAGTGTGAAGCTGATGAATTATATTATTTTTTCCCTTTGGTTCTTACCAGTCTTCTTAGACATAGTGTAGCATTGAGTTTAGCTACTCAACACGCAATGGCTGGAAAGTTGTGGTGGTGCGTGGGGAACAGAGTATTATAAAACTAGATTTTCTCTCCACTTTATACGTTCTAAATTTTTTTGATAACGTATATAAAAATAAACGAAGCGATACTCAAGCCGGCGTCCCTTGGATACCGTGCAAGCGATGATACATGTTGTCCCCAGGTGCGCCTCACGATATGCCGGCACGTGCCGGGCGTGTTCGCGGAGGCGATGCGCGAGGCGGGCGCGGCGGCCGCGCTGCACGCCTTCGACGCCAGCCACGACCACCCCGAGCTCGTGTGGGGCGACGAGCTGCGCCACAAGGTGCGCGCCAGCCTCGCCGCCCTGCGAGACCGGTCAGTACCCTAATATAGACCACTGGTTCCCAACTAGTGGTCCAAGCCTAAATATGGTCCGCGAACGATTTTAATTTTATGGCTGGGGATGGTGAGGCTAAGTTTTTGTTTGATTATCACAGTTAATTTTTATTATACCTACATGCATAGTGGTCCCTGCTACCAAGAATGATATAAAAGTGGTCCTTGATCAAGAAAAGATTGAGAACCCCTGGTTTAGACTATATTGTTTATCTTAAAATCTAAGTATGGATTCAATAGTTTTGTTTTAGTGATTAGAGAATTATTTAATAAGTTTATCATTTATTTCTATATATTTCAAATAAGAAGAAAAAAACAACCATGGATTGTAAAAAAAATAATTTATTTATATCGGTGAATCGGATTTTGTCTTAAAATTGTATATTAAATAAGTAAACGAATAAGTGTTTAATAATCACCATACACAGTTAAAATGTACTTTTTCCTTATAAAAAATATGTTTTTTGTATATTGATCAATCACAACTTCAAGGTACCCGTCAACGAACACGATGCTACTATGTCATATTAGAAATTTTACATTGAAAGATTAATCGAACTTCGAAATATAAAAAACAAATACTAAAAAAAAATATTGTTTAACAGGCTTTATACTAACCAAATTCGTGATCCATCTACGTTATTTGAAGAACGCGATGTAACTGAACATAACGAAGATGCGTGGGCGCCACCCGGAGAAGTGGTGGTGGGTGGTGTGTACCTCAAACTGTTCCTGCAAAACCCCACGTGGAGCTTGCGAAGTCCAAAGCGTTTCTTACAAGAACTTGTTACTGAAACATTGTCATCGTTAAATAAGGATGCTTCGGAAGTGAGTATCTTCTATATATTTTAACAGTTTTAAAGTATTATTCCACAATTAGGAAAGAACAATTCTTATTAAGAAAACGTTTAAAAATTTTAACGTAGCGGCATTTAAGCCCGTGCCTTTTCGGAAATTATTCAATTTTTATTTTATACGTTTTTTTAATAATGAGTATTTACATTTTTTTTTTGCGTAATGCTGTACAGCAATAAGAATATAGTGTAGTGTTGGACACTCTGTTCCAAAAGCACCTTAATAATTGTCGAGAAATTGCGTGTGGAGTGGCGGAAATCAATGCTGGGGTTATTCATCTTACCAAGTTGAGGAAATATTAAAATAATTTGGACGTGCCGCTGCGCTATGATGAAATATATATTCATCTTTTAAACATTTTTTAAAGAGTTATTCCACTCTTAGGAAAGAGACATACTTATTTAGAAAACGTATAAAATTACTTATTTAGAATAATACTTATTTAGAAACCGTATAAAAATTTGAACGTAGCGGGACTCGAACCCGCGTCTCCTGGAAACCGACCAGGCGCTCCGCTAAGCCATACGTTCTCATCGAGCTACGTTGAAATTTTTATACGCTTGTTACAACTTATTTATGTTGTTAGTATCTCTGTAGGGAGATTTTTATAAATTTCCGCCACCCACCCGTGGTAGTTTTACGGGTAAGTATAGATGACGGCTCCGTATTGTCCACATATAAAGGTTCTTATATTCCAGGGCAGCCGCGGCGAGACGTGCGCGCGCGCGCTGGCGGCGCTGCTGCGCGCGCGGCCCGCGCTGTGCGACGCGTGCGCGCAGCTGGGCGAGCTGCCGCGCCTGGCGCGCCTGCTGCCCGCCTGCCCGCGCCTCGCCGTGCCCGTGCTGGCCGCGCTGGCGCACACGCAGGTACTGTATTGTGTAGTAGTAGGCGAGACGTGCGAGACGTGCGAGACGTGCGCGCGCGGCCCGCGCTGTGCGACGCGTGCGCGCAGCTGGGCGAGCTGCCGCGCCTGGCGCGCCTGCTGCCCGCCTGCCCGCGCCTCGCCGTGCCCGTGCTGGCCGCGCTGGCGCACACGCAGGTACTGTATTGTGTGATAGTAGGCAGACTTACTTTTAATGAACGCTTCAGTCGATGATAAAGACTTTTGCAGAGATTAAATATCTTAGCAAAGGGGCGGGGCAATTTCTTTAACATCTTTTAATTTCGATGACTTATCATCTGGGATTTAGTTATGTTCTATTCATGATTATTTATATGGTATGTTAGTATATTATAGTAATGAAATATTTAATAACAGCAATTACTTTACCACCAGGCTTGCGTAGCTGCGCTCAATCAAACAGACGTGATGGTGGGGCTGAAGACGGCCGTGAAAACGTGCCGCGAGGTGGTGGGCGGCGCTTGTGACGCTCTCGCCGCTATATTTACCAGTTCTGTCAATACGGACAAGCTCGTTCTGCAGGTATGTACAGTATGTCAACCGAGCGATCGTTAATCCGAACTATTACGCTACTAAACACAAAAATAAGATTTACAAGCGACAATTGTATATGTGTGTTTTGTTACCAGCCTAAATAAATAATATTTCATATAATTTTATTTGTTTTAATATGATTTTCTATATTTTTTCTATGTAGATTTTGTATGAAGATTGGATTTAGTATTATTTCATAAAATTCATGCAATGTCCCGTACATAGCAGAGTAAGCAGAAGGTACCTAGTGTTCAGACACTCCGTTCTCCATTTTCGGCCGATATCTGCGTTGCAGAAAGGCGGAACTTAAGGCCGCCTTGCATCGAGGCAACGACATTAGATCGAAGAAATAAAAATATAAAATTTCATTTCCCAAAACCTGTCGCGTTCACAGTCACACGCGCTGGCTTTAAGACTAAAGGTGATATTTGAAATGGTCCTCGCAGGCGCTGGAGTGCGAGCTGGTGACGGAGCTGCTGGGCGTGCTGGAGCAGCGCGCGGTGGAGGCGGGCGCGGCGGCGCGCGTGGTGGCGGCGCTCAAGGCCATGGCGCGCGCCGGCCTGCACGCCGAGCGCGTGCGCGCCCTGCTCGCGCGCTCGCCCGCCTGGGACCAGTACGCGGCGCAGCGCCACGACCTCTTCATCTCCGCGCCCCAGCACCACTCCATTGCGGGTATGTACACTTGTAACATCAAACTATGCTATTATTATGATTTTCCTTTAACTTTAGGTACCCTGCTAGTAGAAGGGACGGGGGAACCTCCCAATTTTCGTGACATTGCGTGTTGAGTATCGAAGCCTAACATTATGTTTTTTTATCAGATTGAAGAAAAAAAAATGGTTCATTCTCCTTATTGGAAATCGAGCCCACAACCATCGCGTTTACAATTACACCCTATCGCGCAGCACCGCGCACCGCACCAATTTTTATTTCCAAATGTAATGTAGGAATATCTAATTACATTATATTTGTTTCCACAGCGGCCCCACAGACAGCGGGCTACTTATCGGCGCCCCCATCAGTGCCGCCCGCGCACCCGCCCCCGCTGGACTGACCGCCGCCCCCACACACTGCCTTACTCAGTATTTACGATTATCGATATCTACTCGATTGATGTTATAGTAGGAGCTATCCATAAATTATGTTACACGTTATGGAGTTAATTTATGAAATACTATTTTAATTAAAAAAAAACTTCTAGTATATAATTGCAAATTTTTTTGACGTCACACAAAGATAAAAAAAGTGTGTCACATGTGTGACCAACTGTGACTAGGAGGAGTTAAAATATAATGAAATTCGTGTGACGTGATTTATAGATATCCTGTATCTAAATCGATTAATTATCAATATCAACTTCACCTGCTTCTATGTTATTTAAAGTACAGGATTTAAATCGATTAAACTTACTATATGATAGAAATATAGAATAAATATGTTTTAAGTAGTCGTGTATATTACAATGACGACTGAATATGTTACCGTAAACATAATGTTATACGATTTGTACATGATTATATTCTTAAATTTACGTATTAATTATTAAAAATAATTTTCGTATTTAAATTTTATTTGGCTTTATAAATTGCGTATGTCTTTTAAAATGGAATGTAAATATAAATAGGATGATATAAGTGGAAATATAAATAATATAACATATTATGATGATTGCTGGTTACAGTGTTTTTTCCTATGTTTTTGTATTTAAAATATATTTTGTCATCAATTAAAAAAATAATATTTTTTTTATAAATACGACGCTACAATAATGTTGAACTGCCAAAATGTATATAAGTAATAGTGGAGTAATTAATAAAGATTTATTACATTTTGAGAGCATTAAATAACCTTTCTATTGCTATCTAAAGCTAAAATAAATTTTTTGAAGCACTATTCAATCGGTAAATGAATACATTTTGTGTTGCGTAAAGGAAGCAAAAACTTAAAGACTCAGATCCCAGGGCCCCCAAACCTACGTAATTTTAGCGAAGCTGAAATTTTTAAGGATTAACAATCTAATATCTAGTAAAGACTCTATGCGTACTTACTAACTTGAACGTGGGGCCCTTTCAGAGGTAGCGCCAACTTAAGGTACAGTTACCAGACCATTTACGTGGGCCTTTACTCCTGCCAGACGTCCTAAAGATTATTTAAAATTGGGATAAACTACGTTATACTAGCAAGTTTTAATTTGACATCCGAGTGCATTATCTACGGGCTATTTCAAGATGCCTTATAAGACTCAGATCAATCAGATCTCATCAGGCTCAATTATCCCCTAAGATAGAAATGTACATTTATTTGGCGCTACATCTGAAAGGCACCCATTCAAAATTAGTGAGGGTATACATACTGTCTGAACTACATATTAGACTAATAGTCCTTAAAATTTCAGATTTCTAAAATAACGTAGGTCTGCGGGCCTTGGGATCCTGGACTATTATATGAATATAATTATTTTTCTAATTCCAGTTAAATAATATCTGCGTCATGGTGATGTCACCGTTTATAAAATTGCCATTAGTACTATTAAGATTGGAGAGGTGGTAGCTCAAATATCTATACAACCATGGATTATTGTTGCGCGTAGCGTGTGATTGTAATTGCGACATGTTGTGGATTCGATTCCCAATAGAAAGAATGAAATATTTGATATTTTCATTTCTTCGCTCTGGTGTCGAGGCAAAGCGCGGCGTTGAGGTCCGCCACTGAAGACAATGTCTGAAAAATTCGGTGGGAAGTGGGAAGCAGAGTGTCTTAACACTCGGCACCCTGTTACATTCCGGATACAGCGTGAAGCTAAAAATACAAGTGAGATTTAATACAAATTTACACCTGTCAATGATGTTAGTAATAGATTGAAGTAACATTACATTTAATAAAAATATTTATCACAAAAATTATATGTAGCCATTGCTTAAATGTACTTATTTTAAAACAGAGTCGATTAAAATGTGCGGAGATTTTAAATTTACTGTGAAGGTGCGTCGTTTCCGTCTCCGTTTATATAATATTATAGTATTTAATTAATATTATATGTGTCGTTCTTATGTATTAAAATGATCTCTTTCTTTTAAGCGAGATTTAGATAAATTTTCATATTAATAGACAAATATAAATTTAAAATACTAAAATTTGCTTATGAATGTTTTATAAGAGTGATTTTTTAAATAATATACTTATGTATGTATTATTTTAACGCTTTATATTTTTTATGAGGAGGCTAAATTATAAAAAATAAAAGAAAATTATAATCATTTGCTTTTTTGTGTTATTACACACATTCAGTTAAATTAAAATTATATTATATTTCGTATTCAATATATTAATATATTAATTATTATGAAAGCAAAAAGTACTGCGACGTTCATATAAATTATTACTTATTAAAATAAGTATGTATATCTTTATCAACATTGTTCATGTCGCCATTTGCATCTAGTTATGAAAATCTTGCCTTCTGTTTAGAGCACTTAAATAAGTTTTTCGTTCATGTCATTTAGGCGGAATTTAAAAATTATTATTTATTAATGGCAGAAGGCAGTCGTGGCGCAGCGGCACGAAGTGTGACTGTAAAACCGACTGGTTGTTGGTTCGATCCCCACTTGGGGAGATGAAATATTTACTTAAATTTATATTTCCATTTCTTCGCACTGGTGTCGAGGCTAAGCGCGGCGTTGAATTCTGCCACTCAACAATCAATGCCTCCAGAATTCGGCAGAAAGTGGGCAACGGAGTGTTTTAACACTAAGTTCCATCTGCCTACCCTGCTCTGTGCGTGCTGTACAGCGTGAAGCTGATTTAATTTCTGATTTTAATTAATGGCATAAAAAAGTTATGCATATTTTAAATTTGTTCATTTATTTGCCTCATAGATATTAAAAATCTTAAATTATATAATTTTAACGCTCGATTTCCTAACTTTAGCTATATATTATAGTTTGTATAAGAGTCTGTCTGTCTACGAATCTTAGTGTGATATTATTGTACTGTTTGTAAAGGAATGATGTATTTGTTAGTCATATCATAGAAGTAAGAAATTATTTTAAAATTTAAAGCAACGTTTACACGCTCTCTCGTTTCTTAGTCACCAATATTCAAATCAGCATGATCTATAACGATTTTTTTTAATTGTTATAGTTATTAGATATATATAACATTATATTATTTGTCCCTTTACATTCTTTTTATTGGTCTTTTATTAAGATTTTGTTTGAAATCGCACGTTTAATATTAAAAATAAAAGATGCCTGGTAGTTTCATAGTTCCATGTAGCGTCAGAGGAAATGATCGTGGCAATTTGTTTTTCTTTTTACTTAATGGTTTTAAAATAGATATTATGTATGTTTTTAATATCTATATAATATTTTGTGTTGAATTGTAATTCTTTTTTCCATATATAAAATTATTGAAGGTTATATAAGGTGATAATATGTTTTTTTTTTTGAACGTGGTAAACGAAAATGGCGATTATATGTTGCTAATTTAATGAGTACGTCCTAATTACGTTGTTGATATGTAACGTTTGTTTGGTCGTAGCGAGTGTGTGTTCTCGGTTTTATAAAATTATATATTATTTAAAACTTAAAAAAACAAAAATTAAAAAAATGAAACATAGTCTATACAGAACATTTATAATGAATTATGAATAACTTTATAAAGAAATTTTTCGACATTTTAAATTTTTATATAAATATTTATCGCTTTTTTTTATGTGAAACGTTATTTTTATATTGTCTTTATTATAATAATTGGCCGTGAAACTGCGCACACACACGCTATAGAAGGGTACGGACTGAAGGCAACAAGTGGTGTAGAGCAGAAAGTGATTGTTTAATATTTTTATATTTAGCCGTAAGTTATACATATGTAATGTAAAGTAATATATTGAATTAATATTATTTTGTTGTTTTTTTTTGCTTAGTAATTATCAGGTTCACGTTGTACTCTGTATTTAGTAAGATAGATAGAGGGAACTGTGTGTTAAGGCATTCCGTTCCCCATTCTGGCAGCAAAACGTAGTGCGGCGTTGAATTACGTCATGAAATGAAAGAAACAAGTCGAAGTATTTTTTTATTTATTTACACATGTAAAATTAAATACCCTGTTACTTAATAAATAAATCTTTTTTTTTTCGTATACAGTTTCAATATTATAATAAACTCTATTAATATAGGCATGATCATATGATCTAGTTAGTATATTAAGAATATTGTCATATTTTGTACTATGTTAATTAAAAAATTAACGTTCTACAATATAGTAGATCTCGTATAATTTTAAAAATATTTAAATATAAATAAAAAATAGATAATATAATATATATAATAATATAGATAAATATTATAAATAATTACATTCTCACAATTTTTTTATGATTCTTATAACCGCCTGTCAAGTATATTTGCTTGAAAATAGGCGGAATGTAAAGAAGCTACTTACTTATTATATTATAGACGCGTTTCTAATGGCGATAGAGCAGGAAAATGGAAGTGTTTTGGAATGTTCCCAGGTTCCCTCTGCTTACCCCGCTTTGTGCGGGATATAGCATGAAGCTAAAAAAAAAGATATTTTCCTACATTACTATCTACATGTATAACGAATTAAGTACTAATAATAATACTATAGTAGGTTACAAAGGATATTGGATTTGGATATTAAAGTTTAGGATTTAAAAGATGCTTTTCTAATTTTTTACCGGCCGGTCGTGATGCAGAGGCACCAAGTGTGATTGTAAAATCGACTGGTTGTGGGTTCGATCTCCACTTGAGGAAGTGAAATATTTATTTACATTTATATTATATTTCTTCGCTCTGGTGTCGAGGCAAAGCGCGGCGTTGAGTTCCGCCACTCAACACGTAATGCCTACATAATTCGGCGGAAAGTGGGGAATGGAGTGTCTTAACACTAGATTTCTTCTGCTTACCCTGCTGTGTGCGGGAAACAGCGTGAAGCTGATTATAGTTGAATTTAATTATAGTTGATCTTAGTTCATTTCAAAAGTTTAGGTGTCAAGTAAGAAACTAATATATTAAAAAAAAATTAGCTTCACGCTGTACCCCGCAAAAACTAATATAAGGAACGATAATTACGATATAAATTATAATACACACTTAACTTATCACTAGTTGGACATTTTTGATGCAATCGAGTAACATTTCTACAATCGAGTATCAAAATAATAGTAAAATTTATGTAATATGGCTGTTCAGTTCGTAATCTCAATAATTAAATTTAGTTCAAGTGAGAACGACGACGGGTTGGTCGGTGTAGTGGTTGGTGGGCGCCGCTAGCGGACGCTCGTAGCTCTTAGATTGTTTCCGTTTCCCTCTATAACAAATAAAACTTTAATAAGACTAATGTTAATGTGAGGCTAGCTGTAGCATATGTGAACGCGTGGTTGAGTTCCGCCAGTTAATGCGCCTCAAGAATTTGGTGGAGATTAGGAAATGGAAGTGGCTAAATGGGAAATGGAATGTCTTCACATTAGGTTCCCAAGTTCCCTACTCTGCTAAGTGAGTGATATAGAATGAAGTTAAAAAAATATTTGTAAAGATAAAAACCTCGACTGCATAAAACTGAAAAGAAAATAAACAAGCCCAATAGTATATTAGTATTAACAGTCGGGACCTCTTTAAATTACGAAGGGTTCCTGGTAAAAATTTTATTGATTGAAGAATTACTTATAGGTCCCGACTGTTAATTCTAATAAGCTATTGGGCTTGTTTATTTTTTTTTTCAGTTTTATGCAGTCGGGGTTTTTGTTTTTACAAATATTTTTTTTTATTTTTCACTTTTTTGTTAGAATTCATTATGGTAATGATAATCATGATATACCTTTTTGAAATTCTCATATTGAGCTCTTGAATTTGATACCCATATTGTGGTATTCGAAGCGATTTTTTTTCACTAAGTTCAATGGCGTTCCATAGACACCGTGATTGTTTTTTTTAATGTCACCTATCTAAGAACGGCTGCTAATACAAATTTAACGATACCTCAATTAAGTACATCCGTTCAGCGGTTCTGGAGATATGGGGTAATAAAGAATATTACATACATATTTACAAGATACGCGCGAAAAACATAACCCTTCCTTAGCAGTCGGGAAAAAAAGCAACATTAATCTTTCTTATTTCTCGCTTATAACATTTAAGTATATCTACTTTGTAAAATTTTAATGTCTTTAAACACTAGGTCAGTGGTTGACCTGATCGGGCTGGTTTTGCACTGAACTACACTATCCTACATTAATCACAAATAGTTTAATTTATTGTTTAATCGCATAAATTCAAAAAGATTTTATTAAAATAACTCAATATTGTCAAAAAAATGGTAGCACCTCATGAGCATGCGCACGTATCTATGCGGAGCGGGGCGGGGCGCGTCGGTCGCGTCGGGCAGCGCCAGCGCGAGGTAGTGGTCGGCGCGCGCGCACAGCAGCTCGTCCAGCGCGCCGTGCAGCGCCGCGAACGTGGGCCGCGCGCGCGGGCTCGAGCGCCAGCACGATAGCATCACCTCGTAGCTGCCGCGGGTCAAATACATCATGTTATTGTGGCTGTCGTCGCGCACGGGTACAAGCTTATAGTTGTGAACGAGACAGTTGTGAGTTCGACACCCACTTGGTGGAAGAAATATGTAATATTTTCATTTCTTCGCCTAGTCTTATAACTAATATATATTACAGCTAGGTCAAGAGCGACGTAGAGTTCGGCTAGTCAGCCTGCAATGCCTTGAGAATTCAGTGGAAAGTGGGGAACGGAAGTGTCTTAATGGGAACTGAGTGTCTCTCTACCTACCTTGCTTTGCGCGAGATATGAAATAAACCTAAAAAATATATAAACATTGGGGGAAAGCTCTTGTTACATAGGCTCGTACATTGAATTTTAATTTTGTTTTTAATTAATAAATATTTTCATTTCATTGTATGCTTGACACACAGGTTCAATCATACCTATCCTATAATTTCATAAAATCAAAGTAAACTATAACCCATACAATACAAATATAGATAACTTACAGAGCAGCGCTGCAGTTAGGGGGGCGCGGCATGCGGTACCCGGCGGCGAGCAGGCGCGGCAGGCGCGCGGCGCTCAGCCCCGCGTAGGGCGCGCCGCCCACTGTCACCACCTCCCACATCACCACGCCAAACGACCACCTGCGAACATGTCCGTTGTATACATGTCATGGCGCAACGACACAACGTCTAACAATAAAACGAGGTAATAAGTTCGATTCCCACTAGGAGGACCAATTCAGTTTCTTCTCTTCGCTCTAGTAAGGCGACAAAACGCGGTGTTTGTCAAAAATTCAACACCTAAGTGTAATATATTGTTAAAGACTAATCTTTAACAATATATTTTTTATATATTTATAGTTTTGAATATTTTTAACACTTTTATGTCTCTAACGAGTAGGTATTTTGATATTTAAAGATTACAAATAAAAACAATGATTTAATAAAAACAGACTATATATTATTTTTGTAAAAACTTACACATCACTCTGCGTTGTATAAATTCGATGCGTTAAGGATTCTAAAGCCATCCATTTAACCGGCATTTTGCCGTTGCCCTTCTGTTTGTATTGATTTTCTTGGTAAATATCTCTAGATAGACCAAAATCTGCAATTTTTAACGTTCTATCTCCAGTGACTAATATATTTCTAGCAGCTAAGTCCCTGTGAATAACTCGATTTGATGCAAGGAACTCCATGCCCATAGCGATCTGTCGACACAGCGAAAGGAGATCCAATATCGTTAGCTCCGTATCGCAAACTCCTTGCAGGTCGTAGAGTCGGTTCGAAACGAATTTTGTGTCTGTTGGTTTATTTTTAAAAAGATCATTTCTATAGTTAATACTTTCTTTGTTGTTATTGTAATATTTCGCATTTCGTCGCGACAGCATCAGGTCCCAAGAGCATCTAATAAAAAATATAAACAAATAATAATTAGAACGGAAATAAAATGAATATTTAAGATATTTGTAGCTCCGTCCTTCATATATCTAACTACAAATAGGTAAGACAAAGGTTCTGGTACTTAAAAGAGATGTATAAAGAACGTAATGAAACACAGGAAAATATATTATAAGAAATGAATTAAGTGGTATATTTGGGAAGTATGTTCGATAGAGATGGAAGATACTAGATGGATGTGGAAAGGCGTATTGCTGCCGGTAACAAGGTTAACGGAGCCTTAGCTGCATTGATGAGACGGCGAAACGTCAGCACAGCTGCGCGTTTGGCCGTACACAATGCAATGTTGGTACCGACGCTGTTATACGGCAGCGAAACGTGGGTATTACAGAAGAAGAAAGATGGATACCATTGAGATGCGATCTCTTCGTAGGATATGCGGAGTCAGCTTAGTTGATCGAATCCGCAATGAAGAGATACACAGAATTGCAGGTATTAGCGAGGATGTCACAGTGAGAATGAAGAAGAACGTGCTCAGCTGGTTTTTGCACGTCGAACGAATGAGAGATGAAAGAATGCCAAAAAAGATTTATGATACAAAAGTGAACGGTAAGAGAGGTGAGATGGTTGATCTTTAAAAATATAGGAGAGAGGGGGTAGCTTAGAACAGGGGCACCTTTGAAAATATGTGTTAACAGAGCTATTTTAAAAAGAAATTTTGGTAGATTTTTTTTGAGTAGTGGGAGCACTAACCAGCACACGTGTCACTTGTCACCGCTGATATATGAGAGCCAGTTGTTGAGTTACGAGGAGTGTTTGATTTTGAGTAAAATATTATGCATTTTTAAATAAACGCGTAAGGATCGCAGGGATCCAATTCAAGGTGGTTTTATTTTTTCCTCTTTTAGTTAGAATGTTTCATATATCATGCAATAAACTAGAAATCACTACAATTTTTAAACATTTACCACTATTACCACTGAGGAAGCTTTGAACAAAATAAAGGGGGCAGTTTTGAATATTATTATATGTAAAAAAAAAACTGCGAAAGAAAAACAAAACTATAATTAACTTTTCTTCACAAGAAACTGACTCAAAAATGCATTTGGAATCAGAAGAGGAAGTGACAATTTACTGTGTAGAAGATTGAAGATACTGAAATCTGTGCGTATGAAGACTACGAAATGGAATTAGACTACAACTTAATAAATATTGGAGACTTCGTTTTAGCGAATGTCTCATCATCTGTGAATAATAAAAAAGTAGCTTGTATTTTTTTTTATTTCTTGAGAAAGAGGACAAGTGCTACGTTAGTTTTTCAAAAGTCTTACGTAGAAAAGACTTGAAGCCAGTCACGGCGCAGCGGTACGAAGTGTGACTGTACAACCGACTGGTTGTGGGTTCAATTTCCACTCGAGGAGATGAAATATTTACTTAAATTTATTTTATATTTATATTGTACGATTGTGTGACACAATACTTGGACTAAGCATTGTGAAATAGTAAAGAAGTTAAAAACTGTAGAATTTTTAGATATGACACAAAGTATAAAAATCGTTCGAATGTGTCCCCCTCTCGCCTACATAGTATCAAAAATACTGTAGGAAGGTCACGTTAAAAGCATGAGGACCCGAAAGACCAAAGTAAGAGGTTGATGACAGTGGACGAGGCGAAAAAGGTATGTAGAGATCGTAGCATTTGGCGCTCCATCCTCTCTGAGTACTCCACTAGGGATAAAGCGTGAGGCTACTCGGGGAAATTAATTAATGTTTATGAATTCTTAATTCTAGTAGCGAATCAAAACGCGGCGTTGAGTTTCGCCACTCAATACTTCCCTGCTGTGTGCATTATATAGCGTGAAGTTGAAAAAAAAAACATAAATTTATACCTCAAGTAGGAAAGCAGGTCCCCGCGGCTGCAGTACTCCACCACGAGCAGCGGGCGGCGGCCGCTACAGCAGGCCAGCAAGCTCACCACGTGCGCGTGCGCGCCCACGCTCTTCATCAGCTCCATCTCCGCGCGGAACGAGCGCACCTCCTCCACCGTCGGGAAATCTGGACGACCGGTGCCCATGCGTTATAATAATGACACTGACGATCTTCAGCTACACGCTATATCCCGCATAGCAGGGTAGGCAGGGGGAGCCTAGTGTTAAGACGCTCTGCTTTCCACACTCATAAAATGTCGCATTTACATACATACTTTTATATAAATATGTACTTATTATTTCTTCTTTATAATAACTTTTAATATTGTGGCTAGTCATGGCGCAGAGGCATAAGTGTGTGACTGTAAATAACGCGACTGGTTGTTTCGATCCCCATTTGAGGAAATAAAATATTTATTTCAATGTATATTTTCATTTTTTCGCTCTTGTTTCGAGGCAAGGCGCAGCGTTGAGTGTCACCACTCAACAAGCAGCATTGCTTGTTGAGTCGCATAACTTCCGAATACCGCGGAAAATGAGGAATGGAGTGTCTTAATATTAGGTTCCCTCTGCCTACCCTGCTGTGTGCGGCTTAAGCCGCACACAGCAGGGTAAATATTAATAAATAATATTATTAAACATACAATTTTGTATAAATTAAAAAACCAACCAAAATCAGCTTCACGAGCATCATATGTGTATCACATTATTAAAATTCTACTGTTGTACATACATATAAGTACTACATGTACCAACATGTCAACTTTATAATTATATCCAATTATATTTTAATGAAATATTGTAATATAGAGATATCTTAATGATTTTTGTGATCATGCGACCAATAAATGTATTGTTTATCTAATATATATTTTTATAGATTGATTATTGTATAATTAAGTAAGCGAAAGTCAAAATCTATACTTATAATAAATCTGTAGAAAAGTCGTTTCTGTACATTGAAAATATAAAAAAAAAAATTGCCAGGGTGTTAAAGGATAATTAACAGAATCCATTTCCAACATTTTTGGAATTTTTGTCTGTTTGTCTGTTTATCTGTTTGTCTATTTATGTGAACACGTATCACGTAAAAAGTACACAATAAATTTAAACAACTTTTATACATAAAAATTACAAATAAATCAAAGTAGCTTTTAGTGTTTATTTCATTGTAATCGCTTCACTCTAAGTAAAAGATATAAGTATTTAAGTTTTCAAGAAGTTTATATTTGAGATAGTAAAAATCGATACAAGTAACGCTATCTATTGACTAATAGTAGGTACTAACGAATCTTGATAACGCAAAAAACGTTCTGTGGAGTTAAACACTAATTACGACGGGAGGAATATTAATCATTTTAATACTTACGAATATTAATCATTTTAATACTAAAGATATAAGTATTTAAGTTTTCAAGAAGTTTATATTTGAGATAGTAAAAAATCGATACAAGAACGCTATCTATTGACTAATAGTAGGTACTAACGAATCTTGATAACGCAAAAAACATTCTGTGGAGATAAACACTAATTACGACGGGAGAAATATCAATAATTTGAATACTTTAACACAACATCGTATTCGGTTAATATAATTTTATGTATAGTTTAGATGAAATTTAACATAAAAACAGCATTTTTAAACTGTCCTTAATTTTAAACCTAAATAGATGGCGCATTTAAATAAACGGCGCATCTAAATAGATGGCGCTTTGCATAAAAAAAAACATAGTTTGGAAAGGTTACTGCTACACTTTATCAAAAAATAATGTACTTAAAGTTTTAAAGATATTTATATTTGAAAAAAAAAAGAAACATACGCAATGATAAGTAAGTCCAATAGATGGCGAAAATTACCTTCGTTACAGTCTAGCTTAATTCGTAATTATTTAACACAGTGATAAAAAATGATTTAATATTCAAAGAAATGTTTTGAATAGGTTCTTCAGTCCGTTCGTTCGTTTATGTTATTAATATTTTTTTCAAAAACGTGTAAAAAAATAACTTATGGGAGCAAACTAAAAAAAAAATCTCTCAAGAAAGAATAAAAATATCCCGCAGTATTATTTCATAACTTACAAGCGACACGTACCGACATTGCACTATTGCATCTGTATGTTGCATGTATGTATGTGCCAAGGGTATTTTAGGGTACAAAAACACCTCAAAATCCTTTTAAGATAACTTTGTTGTTTGTCTGTCTGTCAAGAGTATTTTGTACAAGATCGCTTAAAGGTTAGATACCTCAATGTTAAAGTCTATATTCCCTTAGAGCACAAAAAAATGTATCTTCTAAATCATCGCAATCAAATGACGATAAACTATGAGGGTTTATGAATCCTGTTGATACACAATTACGAAATTTGTTAAGAAGTTAAAACTTACGGCACGTATAAAGGAAAATTCCAAAATTATTTTTCAAAAATTTACAACTTTTTGTATTTGTGTCACAGAAAAAAACTATTAGGTACAAATTTTAATCGGTACTTAATTTGATACAAAATGACAACTTTAATAAGTTATTCTTTTGGTGTATCTCCATTCTTGAAACTGGTACGAAACTTTCGGGTCATGAGTACGACTTGAACTTGACCGAAAATATTGATTATTTCATAGATTATATAAAAATGTCTAATATGCTTTCTATGTATATTCTGTATACCAATTATATATTTACTTAAAATATGTGATTAATTTAAAAACTGTACAGGAGCTAATTAATATAAGTTATTTTACAAAGAATATAGTAAATACTTATCCAAATAAATAAATTAATAATTAAGGCTGTTTGTAATATCTCTATTTCTTAAATGAATAATCGTCTAATTCAAGCGGGCAAAGCCGCGGGCAGGCCGCTAGTTTGTAATATATTTTTTTTATACGAATATTTTTTTTGCAGTGCCATCTAAAACAATATTTTTTGGACCATATAAAGCACAATATATAATATTAGATGAAAATTATAAGTAAATTAGACTATAATTATAGGTAAATTTTGAAATACCTTTAAGCATTTTGACTGCGACGTCCTTGTTGGCAGGCGCGAAGGTCCCGCGGCGTACAACACCGAAGGCGCCCTCGCCGATGACCTCGTGCAGCAGCAGTCGCTCCGGCCGCACTTCCCACTGGTCCTCCACCCCCTCCGGGAAGCCCACCTCGCTATCGTCTTGGGGTATTTTCAGCATTGTATTCTACATGTAAAAATATTGATTTAGAAATTAAATGGTACTTACTAAGAGCAGTGGCGCAGCGGCACAAAGTGTGACTGTAAAATCTATTGGTTGTGGATTCGATCCCCCATTCGAGGAAATGAAATATTTATTTACATTTATATTTTCGTCGAGTTAAGTTCCACAACTCAACACACAAACCTCCAGAACTCGGCGGAAAGTAGGGAACGGAATGTCTTAACACTAACCTCTGCCTTCCCTGCCGTGTGCGGGGTACAGCGTGAAGCTGACAACCATTACAATTTTTTACCCAAGCTGATTTGTAAGCATACAGTTTAATTTAGACTTCAATTTTTAAAATTTATTAATATATTTTTGTAATTTATTACCCATTTTTGGATTTTGTCTGTGATTTGTCATGTCCAAGAATTGTTTTTTTTTATAACTTCACGCTCTATATCTCAAATAGATTCCCTTTAAGACACTTCCGTGCCTCCGCTTTCCCTCGAATTCTGGAGACATTGCGTATTGAGTGGCGGAATTCAACGCTGCGCTTTACCTCGTTACTAGGGCGAGGAAATGAAAATATTAAATATTTAATTTCCTCCAGTGGGAATCAAACCCACAACCTGTCGCGTTTACACACTTGTGCCTGGCATACACAACTGTCCTCAATTTGTTTTTATAACATTATTTTTTTTTATAATTTATCCAGTAGAGTTTCAGAAAAAAAAGGTAGAACGTTTAATATAAGCTGTAATTACCCTATAATAATTGTTTGAATTTCTTATATTTAAATGGCGTCTCCACCATAATATGGCCGCGGACAGCGCAAACACAACAACCACCGCTGCCGACCACGCTCCAACCAATACTCCAAAAGAAACCGACGTCTGCTCTTGATCTGCAATAAAAATAATTTTTTTGTTAAATTATTATGATGAAAAGTTATATTTAATAAAGAAGCTGTGACAAGGAAACTTTACCCTTAAAGTGTCCTTGTCACAGTTTCTTTGCGAAGAAAATGGAAATATATTTTTAAATAAATATTGTATCTCCTCGAGTGGGGATCGAATCCACAACCAGTCGATTTTCCAGTCACACTTAGTGCCCCTGCTCCACGACTGGCCTCAAAATTTGGTTATCTGGTTTTATAAATTTGTAATTTTATTTGATTGTAAAGTTCATTTCATTCATTTTTGAATAATTCTAATTAGTTAATGTTAATATTTTTATTAAGATAAATACAAACGTCTAAACATATCGCGGACACTGGTGTGTGCAGTGTGGTTGCCGGCGTGCGCCACCACCGACACATTGTAGAAGCCTTCACCTTTCACTCGCCTGAACTCTACGTTTGTTACGTTCTGAAAATTACAAAAATATATAAAATTAATAATAATAAATACAAGTTTAAATTCTGTATTGGAATATTTTTTGCATATAGACTAAGAAAACTAGTCACTTATGAAGATTGGCTGAGCCTTTAGTTAAGCTTTTAATACAATTAGAGTTTAATGAACTATAAAAAGTTTTTGTGTATTTTTTATAATATTTAAAACTAATAATAATATATAAATTAGCTTCACGCATGTATCCCGCATAGTGTTAAGTCCGTCCGTTCCCCACTTTGAGTCGAGTTCTGAAGGCATTGCGTGTTGACTGGCAGAACTCAACGCCGCACTTTGCCTCAACAACAGAGCGAAGAAATTAAAATATCAATGTAAATAAATATTTCATTTGCTCGAGTGGGACCGAACCCACAACCAGTCGATTTTACAATCACACTTTGTGCCCCTGCGCCAGGACTGAAAATAACATAATTATTATATAAAAAAAAAATTAATTAAAAAAAATACTTCTTTATGATAACTAAAACGTGTTAAATGAAAAGTAGAAAACGGTAAATATTAAAAATAAAAATTAAATTAAATTAGCTTCACGCTATATCCCGCACACAGCAGGGTAGGCAGAGGGAACCTAGTGTTAAGACACTCCGTTCCCCACTTTCTGCCGAATTCTGGAGGCATTGCGTGTTGAGTGGCAGAACTCAACGCCGCGCTTAACCTCGACACCAGAGCGAAGAAATGGAAATATAAATTTCAGTAAATATTTCATCTCCTCGAGTGGGGATCGAACCCACAACCAGTCGGTTTTGCAGTCACACCTCGTGCCGCTGCGCCACG
>JAATLQ010024814.1:2752-26121 GCA_013421005.1 Heliconius erato x Heliconius himera
ACAAAGTGTCGAAACATTAAGTTCCCTCTGTCTATCCTGCTACGCGGGAAAAAGCATGAAGCTGTATATCACAAATGTATTGAAATTTATACCCAGCTACAGCACTAAGATAAGGATTAAATCAATAACGTCTGGCTTCACGCGATTTATGACAGCCAATTCAGCCTCACATTTACATAGTGAAATGAGATTTAATATTCTATTCGTGCGTTTATTTACTGCATTATTGTAATGAATGCCATTTCGTTATTCGAACGTGTAGTTTACTTCAATCGCTGTACATACATATGTAATTATTTAAACGTTGCTTGTCACTTGTCAAAGTGACAGTTTGATGACAGATAGTTTTTTTTTTAAATATGTAAATGAGCTTTGATGAGGAATGGTCTTCCATATTTTATTAGGCTAAGGCTGTATCATTAGGGTCTTTTATATAATGGGTGTTAAATTTTAACTTTCATTAACAGAATTTAAAACTACAAAATAACATAAAAATTAACCCCAACCGTAACCACAACTTGGCACTCCATTTCCAACTTACAGTGCTTATCCCTTATCAATTTTACTGAAGCAATTGTCTATCAACGTGTAAAGCCCTATCTTAATTGAAGGCTAGGGGCCGTGCGTTAATCGTGTATGCTCAGTGATGCGACTTTAATGCAACGGCCAGCAACTGACAGTCTAATGAGGTTAGGTCATTTAATTATGGTCTACTCAATTTTCATGATAATTTTTTAATCTGTGGACGTTGAGTGGTGATTAATATTTTTTATGTTTTTTTTTTAATTTTAGATGTATATAATAGAATTTTAAAATGAATTAAAAAATACATATAATAATTCAAGGTCCACCTGAAGTATTGTCAAAGCCATCGGTGCTCAATCGGACAAGGTTTGACTTTAACACGATTGTCGTCTGATGGATCCTCATTCGAAGAAATTAATTATTTTCATTTTTCCACTTAGCAAGATAGAGTTCCACCACTCAACAACTAATTTAAGCGAAAAGTACCAAATGTCTTGATACTGGGTTCTTTCTGGGTTCATTTAGGTCTTCGGTCTGGATAAACATACTTCATACACCTAGCTTGCAATATTTCCTAATGGGATAAAAATGAAAAATGGAATCACTCTAGCTTTTCTTTACTTACCCCTTATAAAGAGAATATATAAAAGAAAAATAAATTTTTATACATTTTTATAATAATTTACCTCCAAGTTGAAAAAAAAAACGGACTGTTTAAACACCTAAAGTGAGATATAATGAAGACGTTCTTTAGAAATCACTGACGCTTGTTATTTTAAAGATCCACCCCCAAGAGTAGGAAAAAGTCTTTTCCTTGTATTTATAATTGAAATTTATTATTTATATATATATAGAATTAAGTTATAAAGAGAGCCTTAGCCCTAGTCAAATTTCAACCCCTTTTTCCCTTCTACACTCTACATAGAAATATAGCGTTCAATTACGCTATTCACTATTCAATCTATTTATTTATAAAAAAAATCCGTTACTGAGCGACGCACAGACAACGCACAGATGAAAGCACTAGACTTACAAAGTTAAAATGTGGCATGTATGTAGGCTAGTAAATATAGGAGAGAACTAAGAGCGGATTTCTCTAAATCCATACATCAAAGAAAAAAAAAGATTTTACATTTTACTTCTCCTTTAAAAATCACTGCTTCAAAAGACACACTCACAGTCAAACTGAACAAAAATGAAACTTTACAACAGTTTCAGAATTTGTCCCAAGAAAATAATTTTTCCTATAATTTCTATTCGCCTAAAATTATATAATAAATAAATAAATCAGCTTCACGCTGTATCCCGCACACAGCAGGGTAGGCAGAGGGAACTAGTGTTAAGACACTCCGTTCGTTCCCCACTTTTAGCGGAATTTAAAATTATATAATGATGAGAAAATTATATAATATTGAATTTCTAAACTAATTGGTTTCCCATGAACAATGTAGCTACTTGCGTTGTTAATCAAGGGTCTGTTAAGACCGCACCGCGTTAAATTATAATCGCTTAAGCGCATTGACGCAGTTGCAGCGATATTGATGTCATTAAAACCGATAACTAGTACATTATATTGGAATATGTAATCCTTGTTGTGAGTTGATTAATTTTTATGTTTAATATTTGTGAAATTAAATTATTAAATGGATCTGTCGATTTGGATTAAATTGAAGTGATGAGCACGTTTGGTGTAAGTACTAAGCGCGGCGTTAAGTTCCGCCCCTCAACAAGCAATCCTCCGTCCTATTGACCTAACTAATTTTTGAGATCTGATCTGAGACTCCAGAATTTGGCGAAAACTGTGCATCAGATTTTACTAAGAACACTGTACTTAATACTAGTACTAACATAATATTACCATCCTCTTAAATTATATTAAAATTCACAATCCCCGAGTATATTTATTAATTTCGTACCCCCGCCAGATAGATAAAGTACGGCATTAAGCTCCGCTACAGGACACGGGGTGTCTCAAATTCGGGCGGAAATTGGAGTGACTTAACCGTAGCTCCTCTTCACTCCTGCAATAGGCCTAAAAAAGTAAAAGGCTTAAAAATTACAAAAATTAAAAGGCTTAAATATACATGTTCTGCAATGTTTTTCAAAATACTTTATCAAATAATTCGTAGTCGCGTATTTGAATCCACTATAAATCACGTCGACGTTACCAACGTACGTAGAGCTATAACATTGTTGAATCGCCCAGTGCGCATTCCTTATCCACCAGACGGTAAACTGAGTGGCAACTAGCTTCATTTCCTGCCTATAATAGGTACAATGTTAGATAATTATTATAAATTTTGAAGAAAAAAATCTGTCATTCTTCTTTGTCTAGCAAAGAAGAATCTTTTGAGAAATTAAAATTAAATTAAATCAGCTTCACGCTTCAGCTGCACACAGCAGTTTAGGCAGAGGGAACCTACTGTTAAGACAGTCCGTTCCCCACTTTACGCCGAAATCTTGTAAACGGACAATTTTTTTTTGAAATTTCAAAAAAATCTCACCTTTTAAAGAAAAAAAAAATAATGAAAATATTTATATATTAAAGCACAATAAAAAAAGCATCGTTTTAAAACACAATTTTTCCACTTAAGAAACTCAACCTATTTCCAAAGTAATACAAATTCAGTGTACACGAAAAGCATAAAGATTATCCAGTTTATAGATTACGGGGCCGGTGATAAGCCTTCCGTGTTCCGCTTATCAGGGTACAAGGGGGTCGGTCGTGGGGGCAGGTGGTAGGGGGTTCACAGAGTGGGTGAGGTAGCCACTAATTACTGCAACTATCCAAGTTTAATTAGAGCCTAACGGTGTGTTACGCGTCAAACTATAGTCTACACAGTTTTGCAATGGCGACGACGATGGCAGTGGCGTCTTATACTATTTTGTTGTTTTAATTGTCGTAATAAAAAACTTCTTTAAAATAATAATTTTACGTATTCTTATATTACTTATTAAAAGTACATACTTTAATATTATATGTCAATAGCCTATACTGCAAGAGGCCGTTGTGACGCTGGACAGTCTATGATTGTAATCGCGGTGGTTTTGAGTTCGTTCTCCACTCTTTGGAATGATTAGGTATATTTATATTATGAAAATAATACCCTTCTTAGACGGACAGCAGCATTGAGTTTTTGCTACTCAACACGTGGTGTCCCGAAAACTGGACGGAAAGTGGGAAAAAGATTGTCTTAATATTACGTTCCCTCTGCCTACCCTGCTATATGGGAAAAACCGTGAAGCAGCTTTTTTACATCTATAAATAAATATGTAGGTTTGTAGGTAACAAACATTTTGTAGCTAACGTTAAATTACGTAACGTTCCATCTTTCATTCATTATTTTTTTTAGCTTCAAGTTATATACTATATACCTACTACTACTATATACATATTCCTACAGAAATAGGAGACATCGGGAATCTGTGAACCTAGTGTTAAGACACTCGGTTCCCATTATGGCATTTCCGTTTCCCAATTTCCGCCAAATTCTGGAAGCATTGCTTATTCAGTGGAGAAACTCAACACTGCACATGCTAGCGAAAAGAAATAAAAATATAGCACCAGAGCGAAGAAATAAGACCATACAAATATTTGATTTCCTCTTGTGGGCATCGAACCCACAACCTGTCGCGTTTGCAGTGCACATTTATAACCCTGCGCCACGACTTACCTCAAAAATATCTATAAATTTATTTTTCACTAAATATTTATAAGTTTATTTTTCATCTTCTTCGTATAATACCTTCACAGAATAAGCTTTCAAATTTAAAACAATATTGAATAGGAAATAAAAGTTTAAGACATCACAAACAAGGTAACTTTCGCCGTTGGATTTTTGATATTCTTATGTCATATAAAAGTTTTCTGTTTTAAAATCAATGAAAATATAGTCATTATATATTTTATAGAGTTAAGAACTAGTTTAAAATATGTGTATTCGTTAACTACGATAACATAGTCCAGAAGTTAACCAATAAACTAATATTGATTAAAAATTGAAAATTTAACATAAAATTTAACTAACAGTATTCCGCATATAGAAAGTTTCTTATCAAAGCGAGGAATCAAAATAGTTCCCACGAATGGGAATCGATCTCATAACTGCCGCGTTTACGGCAAAACGCAAAACAAATCCCTAAAACTTACACTTAGTTAAAGTATAAACTTATATTGATATCGTATCTATGTATTCGCCTTCTTATATAGAGGCCATCCGTGGCACAGGAGTAGAAGCATGCAGTGATAAACGTAACAGGTTGTTGGTTCGATTCTCACTCAAGGAGATGAAATATTTAATATACGGAATGAGTATCTAAGGTATAGATTGTTAACACTAGGCTCTCTCTGCCTGCCTCTCAACGCAGGATCCGTGAAGTTAAAAAAATATATGTCCACATCTTTATAGATATCGCAACCATTTAGAGAGGCAACTGAAACTCAGAACCTTACATAACTAGACAAAAAATAAACAAAAGAAATCATTTAATCTTAAAAAACCCTATATAATTATAATTTTAGGAGGGTTAAAATGCACCATAGCTTTGTCAGCAAAGTTGTGCGCCTAAAAATGGTTATTATGCAAAGTGGCTGGCTGCTTGCTCATCGGTCTGGTGTTCTGCAGCCTAATTTATAACGTGCGGCCACCACTTTTTACTTTGTTTGAGCTTTCAAGGAGGATATTATTTCAAGTGTTCCTTTTTAAAATGCAAGGAGCATGTGTACTTCTAAAGACCTTTTGGCCTGATTGTCATTTTTAAAGAGATTTGTTTTAATTGAGTTTGTAACGCAGCGGTACAACACGCGACTGTTGTGAGTTCGATTCCCATTTGAGGGATTTAATTATTTGCATTTCCTCGCTCTAGTAAATCGCGGTGTTTCGGCACTCAACACGCAGTGTGTGAGAAACGGCGTATTTTAACACTACTGTATACTTATTTACTTACTGTAGTTTTAATATGCCATGCATAAAAGACTATCAACCTGTCAGATAGCCAAAGTTTAAATTATATTACCTTATCTCAGAAGCTTGATAAACGCTAAGCGAGTTTTTCTATTCTCTTTACTATCCTTCGTTACCTCCTAACGGTTACCTATAGAGAATCTAATTTGCCTTCCAATTTGAACGGAATTGAATTTCTTCACGCGTCAAATGTCTTATGAGATTTAAATTTTAGCAAAATTACCGTCCGCGTCCGCTTTCTTCGATTCCCTGCCAGTGCCAATAATAGCCGTTACGTGTTCGACTTTTGTTATTTTGTACGATTTTAACTTATGTCTATATTATATGGTTTTTTAAAGCTAGATAGGGGGAACCTAGCGCTAAGACAATCTCTCCGTTCATCACGCGTTCTTAACGTGAAAATCGAACTCATAACCTTCGCGCCGGCCACAGATCAATATATATATGTACATATGTAGAAACATAACACTCAAGTTAAAATAAGTATGAGTAACTTAGGCCGTACATATCTTGGGATGCAATTTTCAGTAATAAATTATAATCGATCTCACACTTGAGAACGATTTATAAATACGGGTCTTAAGGTAGGAATAGTCTACGACACTATACACGGTACACGCAGTGTATACATCGAGTGTCTATATCACCGCTTCCCAACCAGTGGTCCGCAGCAGCTAAAATATGGTCCGCGAATGATTTAAAAATGGTGTTTGAGCAAAGTCTGCCTACAGTTAAGTTGTTTCCTCAGTAAAACATAAAATATTTTGCCATTTAAATTTACTAATATACTTTCAAATTCATTGATATTTGCTTAAAAAATCACACACTCCATCATACAAAATGTCACATTTTTTTAAAACTGCTTTGAAATTAAAATATTTTTTTTGTTTAATTATTAATTTATTTTATGGCTTTGCTAACAAGAATTCTATAAAAGTGGTCCTTGATTAAGAAAAAGTTGGGAACCCCTGGTCTATATAAACACGTATGAGTCTCTTACTGTAATACAATAATTATTGTCAATCCGCAAAGGCAGTTGTAGATCTGCGATTGTCATTTAAAACAAAATTACAATTTAATAGGCATTCAACTCAAAATTAATCGAACCACCGGACCACGGTATTGACTACCAAACGTAAAAGCTGCGATCTTTCAACTGCTGGTCGTTAACAATCAATAACGTTTCACTCAGACGGCCATTGTTTTGCCAGACCTATAAATCTTAGGCGTTGGCATTCGGCAAAGTGTGCCAAGGCGAGGGCCAGACAGGACTTTTACATAAATCCTATCCAGAAAAAGCTTAGTCCTCCATAGATTGATTAGTTCGTCGCAAATCACTTTTTTACGAGATTTTGGTGTAATTTGTATTATATGAGTATTGGTATATTGGATTAGGTTAGTTATAATAAATTATGTATTGGTTGTGGTTCTGTAGTAGTATTTATTGGTTTTTATTATTCTTGTATTGAAATGATTTGTGATTTTTTTCACGGATTTCTTGCTCGAAGAAAAAAGATATTATTTTATTTCTTTCACATTTATTAAAGTATATATTTTTTATACCAGATTGATTCGTTACTTCTTTATTTTTAATAACATTTCACGGAGAATATTTCGAAAATATTTTTATTATTTTTCCAATTTCAGTCGATTAAGACTTAACTTTTTATAACCAAATTTATGTTCCAAGTAGTTTGTTTATCCGAAAGTTGGACTACATTATAAAGAATATGTCAATATAATTTTATAAAACAATTATGAAAAACGAAATGATAAATATCAATCACTATATTTATTCCCTTTCATTGCTCAGTGTTGATAGTGTTAAATAAAATTTGACCAAAATAATTTCTTACCTACACTTAGATACTAATATTATAAAGCTGATAAATTTGTTTGATTGCACGCGCTGATCTCAAAAACTAATGGATATTCCATCCATTTATTAAGGAAGGCTATATTACACCACGCTACAATTAATAGCAGCGGAATAAAAATGAAAAATGTTACAAAAATGAGAAAGAATTTTCGTTGCGTATTACGTTGATACTCTTAGATACTTTGATCAAACCGCGCGGGCGAAGCCGCAGGGAAGAGCTAGTACAAAATAATCGCCACAATCCACTCATAAACACCAGATATTGTCCTTATATATATCCCCATACATTAATTATCGACAATCCTAACAGATAATGGTTACTATAATAATGTGAGAGGAAAACAAATAAATAAAGGAGTTTTATGTGGTGATTAAGTACAAGGTGACACTTCGGGACGAGGGTCCGATCACCACTCGATTTATGAGGCACCAGAGTGAAAAATGTTGGGCCCTGGCCGGAAGTGGACGGATTAATAAGTAAACTTCTGTATGCTAGTGATGTAATTTATTAATTGAAGTCGGAGGCAAATATAGAAAATCGCAATGTTTTTTTTTGGGTATCGTTGTTTGCAAGTTTTTCTGATATTTGACTTAAAAATAAAATAGAATATAAATTGACGTTGAATTTTGACACTTAAGACGCAATGTGTCTAAGATTGGGGACCGAATGTGAAATAACAATTTTTTGAGATATTTAAATAAAGAAATATACTATACAAACAAAATAACTATTAAATTGATAAATAGCAAAAATAACAGTTTTCTTATCTCCTTTAAGCGCTATTAAGAAAACCAATAGTAAGTTCGTAAATGACCAGATATATTTACTAGCAGTCCAAGTCAGGTAGCACCTTGGCCGTGTAAAAGTAAACATAAATAATTCACACCGTGCTATAAATATTTTACGAGTTAGTTACTTGCTTAAACGATACGATAGTTAATTAAATTGGATATTATGGATTTAGTAATAAATTAAAAAAAATATATTGCTAAAAAAAATAATGCTAAAAATATTGCAAAAATATATTATTTGCCTGTGATCCTAGTGGTAATAGTAGGTTCCCAAGGCAAAAAAATAAAAATGATTTCAATATTGTCAATTTGAGATACTAAAATGTTCTTCACTATTACTAAAGTAATAACTAAGGGGTGTTACAGAAGATTAGAGAATCTTCTGTAACACCCCTTAGTTACTAAACTCCCCAGTAGGAGAAAAAAAACGAAGCTATCTCTAGTATTTTATGAAAGAATACAGTCACTAGAGGCCATAGTGGCGTCAGTGTACAACTGTAAGCGCGACTGCTATGGGTTTGATTCCTAATCAAGCTAATAAAATTTCTCACCCTAGTAATGAGACAAATGGGAACGGAGTGTCTTAACACAAAATTCCCAAATTCCCTCCGGCTACCCTATTATGTGCGGGATACAGCGTGAAGCTAAAAAAAAATAAAAAATCGCATGTTAATATAAATTATTACCGACGCGATCAAACTCCACTTTGCCTACTTCGTTAACCCGCGGCCACGATTTCTATAAATACTAAATTAGAGAAACGTTTCTTGATTAGTATTTTAATTGATAATTAACTATTTACAATTCTAAATAGAAGATGAATGAGCAATTAGTGGGTATTGCTGAGTTGTGTACGTTTAAGTGAATACAAGGAAGGATACAGCGTTTCAGCAAACGAAAGGCTGTGGGTTCGATTCCCACTCCGGGGGATATATTATTTTCATATTCTCACGAAACGTGGCGTAAAGTTCCACCACTTGCTCTGCTTGCAACTGAATACTTCGAAAATCTTCGATTCTATATACTCTATTTTATTAGCATTTTCTATGTCTATAAAAAGATTTTTACAGAATACTATATATTTTACTATAAATATATTTACTTTAACCAAATCAAATGTAAATTTTTAAATCATTTATAACATTTTAAAGAGTTACAGCAAAAGATTGTAAATAAACATATAAAAACGTATGAAAATTTCGAAAGTAGGATTTAATCCCGCTTTGAACTGAAGCTTTGAGCTGGCTTTGTAAAAGTAAAAAAAAAAACTACAGTTCAAACTGCCAATTTTTTGTACGACGTTCTCTTTTTATATTAATTCATGTGGAATTTCGTGACATGAATGTAAACATTTTAAATATTTTACGTACTAAATACTAAACTAAATAAAAAAATATTGGGGCCTATCATGGCACAGTGGCACAGCATCCGATTGCTGTAACTTTGATTCCCACTTGGGGGAATGAGTATGTTTAAATAACTTTTATTTTTCCGCCTTCATACGAAAAAGGGACGAAAGTCAACAAATAAATCGAAGTTCCACCACTAAATATCTCAATTACAGACGTAAAGGCAAGAACAGAGAGAGTGAGCACTAGTATAGAGATGAGACCAAATTATCACTGATCTTATCTGAGACATAGATCACAAAAAATGTAAAATAATACTTTAACGTTTAAGCAATGGTATTTATTTAAGCTATCGAATCGCTCCATTTGACTTTTAATGCGATGGTTGTGGGGTCAATCCCTATTTATGAAAATAATAATATTTATGTTTACTATCACGCTCTAGCAGACAAAACGCGACGTTAAGTTCCGCCACTCAACACGCAATCTCTCTCTCTCGAAAGTTGAGCGCTGCGTGAGTAACGGAGTGTTTTAAACCTAGGCTCGCTACACCTACCCTGATAAACGAGAAAAAGCTTAAAGCTGCCCTAATACACTGACTGAAAATCGAATCCACTACCTCCCCACCCAATCACTCAAACAACACACTCAGCCATATAAAAAGGAACATATCAATCAAAACACAATTTAACGCATTAGTCCTAATAGAATATATTCACCACAAGCCATTAACCACGACACAACAGCATAATAAATCACGATATAATGAAAAATATGAATACGTATATTCACGTATTAATTTTGCGTTTAAGCTCGACCATTAGTGGTCGTAAATAATGTTGTAAGCTGGAAGCTAAGGCTGAGAGCTTTATTGCCAGCTTTTTATTGTTACTACTGTTTCTTGGTTTGGAAGTTGCAGTAAAAGTTCGCAGGTTCAGATCCGACGTGATCGACACACGATGACAAGAGATATTTTTGAATTATTTATAGGATATATGTTGACGTTACCTGGTATCTCCGTATGAATATAAGTATTTGTTTAGGTTGACGAGTAAGGAACATCCACGCTCGGAATTGTCAGTTAGCATTTATCTGACATTAAAAAACGCTATTATTGATTGTGTTTAAGCGTTCCCACTCATTTGTTGAAAGTTCTTAAGAATTTAATACATTAATACAAGATAATGTTTTCATAATATACACCACTTAATCACTTTTTTTTTAAACTAAAAAAAATTAATATGCGGAAGGATATACAATATTTCAAAATATGAAAAAGAATATGCAATAATTCTAAATGAACGATATATACATACTCTTTAACTTTATTTGCTGTTACTCTTGAAGCTGGTCGTGTCGCAAGAGCACAAGCGTGACTATGAACGCGACAGTTTATGAGTTTGATTTTCATTCGAGAAAATAACATACATGTGTAATATTTTAATTTTTTCGCTCTGCGATGAGTTCCGTCACTCATAATGCCCCCAAATATTCAGCGGTAAATGGAGAACAGAGAGACTTAAAACTAGGTTCCCTCTGCCTTCCCGGCTATGTGCGGGTAAATTAAATTAGCGTCATTACCGATATGACATTCTACCATGGACGTAGATACTAATAAGTGATATATATACAAACGTACCGACGCATCTCCATTTCAATCTGTTATGGTTCAGTCAGTTCGAGCTGGCTCAATTCGGAGCCCATGGAGTATTCATACCAACAAAGTTCGCTGTCAAAGACAGCATAATTCCGGTCCGACATGGAACTACCTAGTAGTGGTGTTTAGGGTTGGCTGAGCTCGGGGATTCATTATAATAATATGTGTGATTTTCTATAATAGCAAAAAAATATAATTTAAAATTTAAAAATTCTTAATTTTTCACTTGTATAAAGAAACGATTTAGTACCTACAACATCGTGGTACCCGGTGCCCTATTTTTAGACAGATAATTCCATAGTAGTATCCATATTATTGTCTGTTTCTATTTTTGAGTACATTGTAGTATGTACTATATGAACGTATGCATTGTCTCGTCACGTATGATCTTATCATTTATGCAAAGTAAACTTACTCCGATTTTGATTGTTTGTTAATTCCAAAGATTAAATTAATTGATTAGCTGTATGTTTTTTTCTTCATATAGCAAGATACACAAAGGGAATCTTGAAGTACGACGACACAAGACATTTCTTAATATCATTATTAGAGCGAACTAATGAAAGTAATTCATACCGAATATATAATTAATAAAATAAATATTTAAAATAAAACGAACACAGCAACAAAACAACCAACCCCTAACCAACCATCCCTGCCGACTAATTATTACACAAACTGCACCGTTGGATCGCAACGCGACGCTCGCGCCAATTTCCTGCAATACATGTTAAATGCTCGCCGATGGGATCCGCTTCCCTTGCTGCAATTCAACCGTCTATACTCTATACCCTGCACCCGATAGTCTGTCTGTACGTGGTACGTAATATGCGGAACTAATTTATAGTTGCAGTTCTGTATGGAGAGCTACAGAACATTCTATGTTGTTTTTAGGTCTTTTTCATTTCATAGTTTTTGTTGTGAATATGTTTGTTTGTAGGTTTTTCCTAACAAAAATAGACTTATGTTATAACATAATCTCGAAAAATTGTACTTTGGGTAGGGAATGAAATGTCATAACAATAGGCTTCCTTTGGCTACCTTTCAATAAGCAGGATACAGTGTGACCCTAAAACTATATACCAAAATTTACGACATGCAAGAGTAATAAGTAGTTTGCTAATTTGTAGCTATGTCAGAAATAACCAACGTTGCCGTTTTTACTTATAATAGCGGCACCGTTGAAATCCGAGACCGAGAAAAAAAATATATTTAAAAAATATTTATTCCCCCATATTTCGAACTCATAACCACGTTACAGTAAGGCACTTATTGCACTGCAATGGTGTAGGTACATATTGTAGCGAAAATCGATTTATAATCTGTTTAAGGGCGCCCCAAAAATATTGGTCCTGGCCCTCTTTTTGAATAAATTCCAAAAAATCACGTCTATTTGCCAAAGGGTATGAAGGGTAATGATGCAAAACACTATTATTAAATTTTACTAAAAGGTAAGTGGAAATTTTCCACCTCCCTCCTTTAATAGGTCCAGGATTTAACTTATATTAACTTTTGAGCACTTTTACCAATAGTTTTTAGTTGTTTTAATTTGAAAATGCTTTCCAGAACTTTTCGGTAAGAGTGTAGAAGCTTAAATTTTATTGTAGAACAAAGTTAAGAGCTTTTCTAGAATAACATTGAAGTATATTCTGCTCCTTTCGTCGTACGTTTCTCCGGCAATTGTTTGGAACTACAAATAAAATTGGATGTGTAAAAACGAATCGTATTAAGAACGAAAAACGAAACGAACGATCGTACAATATGTATGTAATACGGATTCGAATCTTACATCTTAATACGATTGACTACATGTAAAAATTTTATTTTATTAATTTCATACATAATACGCTAGTAAAAGTTTTATTTTATTAATTTCACACATAATACGCTATCAGCCATTTGATAAACAGAATCTCTGTTATTAACCTTTTGTCTTCTTAAAGACAGTTTCTAAACGCCATAAATAACCATGTAGTAAGATACTCCATTTTCCTATCGATTATGACATTGCATGTTGACTGGCATAAATTATGTTAGTGGTTTAGGGAAATAAAAATATTATTATTTAAATATAAGCATTACCCGGATTTAAATCGAACCCACAACATCATGTACCATTGAACAATATAACTAAAGTAACATATCATAGACCCATTCCAGTTACCTTCCAGCTCTTTCATGTAAAACATCCAGTAAAGCTGTAAAAAAAAAATCGCATTTAACATTATTGTGAAATATTTCGTCGGGGAATTTATTTCCACTGGAAATTGAATGTAAGTGCAACGAGAAACGCGCTTCGTGCACCAGACTATTAAACGGACTGAAATATTTGCACGCTAATATAATAATCGTCTGGTTTTTACCTAATTGTACTTGAATGAATGTTTGTTGGTTTTTGTTGTGTATCTGGTTCTTGGTGGGTTATCCGGTTCTGGTATTTCTTACCTGTTCTCTATTTTTAAACTATATAGTGATCCAATTTTCCCTGTTCTCCTAGTAATTTCGATTGTTACTTTCTTAGTGGATTCTTACACTCCCCATTGAGGTTTCTAGTACATGCTAAATTTTAGCGTTCTACGCCGTGTAGTTCTGTGCGTTGTCTGTAAATCAGTCAGGAAAGAATGTTTTATATTACAGATTTTGATCGTAACGAGATTTGAATCAGCGGTTTCTAAAGAAATTAAATAATAACAAGTATTTCTCGAAACTCAAACATCTTAGTTTTTACAACAATAACAAGACGATCTTGAATAAAGCAACCAGCAAAAATGTTGCTCTGCACCAAGAAAGACACTAAAGATAATCCCCCATACACACATCGGGAATATTTGTATTTTATAAAAGCTTTTAAAAGATTACCATTATAAATGTGTGGGACTTATTTTTTTTTTGAACACCAGAGATTGAAATCGATTGGACATAAATAAAATACTGCATTTCAACTAAGAAGCTTAGAATATTAATTTGGCTTAAAGACCGCGCAATAAAGCCTTTTAATTAAGATCACCATTTTATCTAACAATAAAATAATCTAGACTGGAACTGGAAGGTAGAAAGCTTGGAAGCAAAATCTTAATTACGTAAAAGCTTTGATTAAATATTTTTTATGTATAGCTGTATGTTTCATTCTATAATAAAGATTTTGAATAAGAAAGAGAGTAGACAATGGTATTAAATTTTTAAAGTGTTTAGAAGTCTGGTTTTAATGGGAATTTATACAATCCAAAAAAAATTAAAAACTAAATCAAGTGATATTATATTTTCACACTTTATCCCAAGAAAGGTGTTTCATTCACAAATCAATCGCATTTTGATATTATAGTACTTATAAGTAAGTGTGATGTGGCAGAACTCAACGCTATACGATTCTTTAATCAGGTTTACAATGTAAAAAGTTTTAATATATGTTTTGTTTAAAAGAATGCTTAAAAATATGAGCATTGCTTTAAGTGCTGACTCTACATACATCACGTTGATTCGGCCTCATACTAGCTGTTCCAATGGTATCAACAAAGTTTATAGAAAACCTCTAATCACTTTACATTAATAACTATACGTACTTTGGCCAATTATCAAAATTTACCATAACTTGTCATTTTGATCTTTTCTGTATAAATATTAATTTATCATAACTTTCAATAGAAATAAAAAAGTTATCGTCTTCACAATTGTCGTCTCTTTGATCTGCATAAATTATTGAATAGCAACGAAACTCCACTCCATTGTGATGTAAAGAAATTGAGAATACTTCAACAATATGTGTGTATGTGTGTTTGTATGTATGTATGTGTGTATGTATGTATGTATGTATGTGAAGTCGAACAAATTGACAAAAGCGACACATGTATTGAAATTTACTGGGACTTGGAACTTGTCTACCGGCAACGAGTCCTATTATCAAGTTTAGGCCGTTATTTTACGTCTTGAGTTACCTTTTCGTTATTCGTATTATATTGCATATTTGCGATTTATTTATCTTTCATTAAGTTCTTTTAAAAGAATTCTATCGCTGTAAATATTATCAGTATATGTTAAAGATGAAATTTACACTGACGAACTATATTTTTTGTATATTAAAGTGATAATAGCTTCGTTTATTAACTTGCTTGCTTTCTATATATGGTGTATCCCACATAGGATTCATTACACATAACAGTGTAAGCAGAGGTTAAGATACCCCTTTCACCACGCCTTGCCCAATATTTGAGGCATAGCGTGTTAAGTTCCGCCACTCAACGCCGCGCTTTTTTAGGTAACCAAAACTCACCATTACCAAACATTGAAAATAACTCTTTTTCCCTAGTGGGATTCAAACCCCCAACCGTGAATTTACAATCAGACATATCAGAATCAGTTCCACTGCGCCAGAACCACATCAATGTCTATACATTTTCCCATAAACATTCTATTTCTTTTATATCCATTCATATATATCTTATACATATATTTCTTATTCTTTTATTTCCATTCACCCCTGTCAAATATTCACAAATACCAAAATAAACAAAGTATTCCGCTATTTAAAGTGTAGTCCAACTTCCTCGAGCTCAATTTCAAAATAAAATCTGGTCACGTTACGTGGCATATGCTGTAAGTTGGTCTCGGGCGGCGGAACTTTTTGAGACTCAATCGGGAGGAACTCGATTGCTTATAGCGTTAGGGGCTCGGACAAACAAAAAGCAATCTTCGAATCGTATTAACGTATGCATTTTGATTATTTTTTAAAGAAAATTTTGTGTTATTTGTAAATTTTGTGTTGCTTGTTTTGGATTAAATTTTAGTTTTTGAAATGGGGTAAAAATATTTGCTTTAAAAATGTTTAAGCCACTTGAGGAAATAAAAATATAAAATATTTCATCTCTGTTAATGAGGCAAATCACGGCGTTGAGCTGCGCCACTCGGCCTGCGCCAAAATTCGGCGAAAATTTCGGATTGTCTTAACACTAGTTTCCCATATTCCCTCCGCCTACGCTGTTATGTGCAGCATAATATAAATATCGTGAAAGTATTATATAATATATCAAAGTAGGCAGTATAGATTTTAGACACTCCGTTTTCTACTTTTCGCCCTATTTTCAAAACATTTTATGTTAAGTAGCGAAACTCATCGCCGCGCTTTGCCTTTAAATAAGATAACACATAACTTTGGGTAAATGTTAAGTTTTAATGATAAAAATTTACTTTTATTGCAAAAATATCACATAGAAGATAAGAAACACTACTAAATTTGAAAACATGTAATTAGCATTACAAAAGTCTTAAGGACGAAACACAACTCAAGAGACACAGTGGTGTTTCATCCTTAAAGCTTTTCTCTCTCTCTCTCTCTGCACTGTTATTCTCTCTATACTCTTTAAATATCTCCAGGATTTACATGCTATATGTAGAATGCATGCAGCATGAAGCTAAGAAAATAATTTGGCATTTATATAAAAGTTTCCAGAAGCAATTTTCGTAGTGTACCAACAATATAAGCAGGTTAACACAAACAGACGTACAAAAACAACGATTTCAATAAAAACTTTTAGTAAAATGAAATCTTGATATTAAACGCAAAGTATAGGAACTGAGTTTTAGCGACGAAACTACCCCAGTCCTTGGCACAAACCCCGAATAGGTGTTAGTAACACCACTGTGCTCGGAATATTTGATTTAATTTTCTTCCTCCTTTAGGTATGCAAAATTTTAAAAGATTTTTGTAATATTTTAAAGTGTTTTTCGCACATGTTCTCCGGTACCTACAACTGTAACGGAATTTAGTTAGTTTAGTCTACCTGTAAACGCTATGGTTGTTAGATAGAGTATCCCTAGGTTGGTTGTATATTTATTTTTTTTCGGCGTTGAGTTTCGCCATGTAACGTGCATTGCCACGAAAATTCAGGGGAAATTGGGAGATAGAATGTCTTACATTTACCTAGTACTAGTGTAAGCCTCACGATCATTTAAAATATTGAAAAGAAAATTCTCCATACATCCATCTATATCGTCGTAATGGATATCATCTCTCGAATCAGATTTCCATCACTGCTTATCCGTGAATTGTACAGACAGCGGCACAGGTCCACACCACTTTTATACGTAGGTGCTTACTGTAAGGTCCAAAATGCATCGCCCACTGTACGCCCGGCGAAATGAAAGAAGTAAATACACGCTACGAAGATTGAAGAATATCGAATGTGATTCCAATTGATGGCTTATTTCATGGAGTTATCCGTTTAAATTAAACTAATAAGTTAAGGATGTGGGTTAGTTGTATGTTTAACTTAACATTTTTTCTATTATATTAGAGAGCTGGTTTTTTAGGCAATCGGAGCCTTGTATAAATAGACAATGTTCGCCACTTTTTACTCAAATTGGACATCTAGTTGCGGATTTTGTCGCTGCGCTTTGTTTACAAGAGCTAGAAAATTAAATCGTCAACGTCGACGGTTGCAAGTTCGATGCCAACTCGTGGGAACGATTTTTTTTTCAATTCCTGGCTCTAGTAAGGACATAAAGAGTTACATTGAGTTCTGCCACTCTCGAACACACAATGTCTCGAAAATTGAATGGTACGTGGAGAACAGAGTATTTCAACACTAGGTTGCTTCCGTATACTTTACTATCGGGTTAAAATTGTTTCATATGTTATTTGAAACTACAAGACACACAAACAGTCAAATACACAATTTATATATTCTAAACATTCTAAACCTTAAAATAGATAAGAGTTATAAAACTTCAATATTCACGTCTGTATTTCTTTTTATGTTTATTCAGTATCCAATGTCCGGTTGTTTGTCGGATGCGAAAGCTCTTTGAAATGAAAATATAAGCGCATTTTTGATTTATTGAATTTTATTGTGTTTATAGTACTGGGAAAAAACTATTAATAAACTAATACACAGACACCCAGTTGCGCAACGGCAGAGCGAAAACGCGACGGTTGTGGTTCGATTTAGAGTTGAGGGGAATTAATTGTTTTTATTTTCTTCGCTTTGGTAAGAGGAAAAAGTGCGGCGTTGTGGTTCGCCACTCAACACCAATGTCTCCAAAATTAGACAGTCTGAAAGAGTTTAGTTAGGTTATATTTGTCTACTCAGCTATATGAGAGACAGCATTGACATTACTAAACTATAAAATAGTACATAAATTAACAATGATTTCTCTGTTTCCCTATTTCGGTAAAAAAATCGCAGGATTGGCTTCCGCCGCGAACGCGCATTGCCCCGAACTTAGACGGAAGGTGGAGAATGGACTATACTGGCACTAGGTCCTTTTTCCCTACCTTGGATACATTACACCCTACGCAGGGCACTTATGTAATGAAGCTGAAAAAAAATATTATATTATATAAAAATAACTGGAATATTGGAAAATATGTCACATTTCACTGTCCACTTGGTCCCAAGCCATGCTTGTTGCGTTCCAACTATAATATATTTTGGTATTTATGTATTTTGAACGAGAATACGTTGTCGCCGGACGATCTGTACGGGCGACCAGTTAAGTAGGTCAAATAAATTTCATAGGATAACCTTACAGCAACAACTTTATCTATATTTTATCTATCTTTATCTATATTTTGTTTATCTGTACAGTGTTTATAGAAATCTACGTAAGGTGGAATAATATATAAGATATGTTTTTTTTTAGCTTCAGAATGTATCCCGCACATAGCAGGGAAGGCTACGGGAAAATTGTATTTATTTTATTCTCATTTTCCCAAATTGGTATATTAGTATTGCAAGAAGTGGCGGAACTCACCTAAGTGAGTCTTCCTGCAATGTCCCGAAAATGTGGCAGTACGTGGAGATAGGAATGTTAAGTTCCATCTACCTACCCTGCTAAAAAGTTAAGGCCGTAGTGGCGCAGGGGCACATGCACACGCGTGTGACCGTGAACACGACTGTTGTGAGTTCGATTTTTCCACTTGGATGAAAATTTGCTCACTGGGGGAAATATTTAATATATTCATTTCCTCCCTCTCGCAATCAGGCAAAGCGTGGCGTTGAGTTCCGAAACTCAGCACGCAAAACCTCTAGGAGTAGAACATAAAAATCTATTGTTAAGCTGTATGATGACGAATAGAGTATCCTCACTCACAAAATGTGTCGAAAAATGTACTTTACGTAATTAGTAATGATTATACAGATGTCTACCACCAAATTCTAACTTACGAGGATTGTACACTCGATTCCTACTCCGGAGAAATAATATTTTCATTTGAGTTGAGTTCCTCCATACGATGCCCCGAAAATTTGGCCGAAAGCGTCAACCGGAGCTTAACAACTTAATTACCTGCTATAAGCGGGATAAAGCGTGAAAAAAATCCCACAAAATCTACATATATAGCTTAGCAGTCAGCATCCGTATTCCGTATCATTTCCGAGATTACTCTCACAGACACGCCTATATTCGCTAGGGATTAAGTTATCGATTCTATCACATAGCGAGGTATCGTAGCACAGATTTATGTAGATAATCTAGGTTCTGGTGGAATATATGATAAATCTGAGAACGGGATTTACGATCCTATGAATTCGATATTCGGCGACGGTTTGACGGATGAGCGGCTTTTTTTTATAGATTTTACTTCGGTTGTATTGTTTTAGTTTGTTAACCGATTTTAAAATGAAAGAGGTTCTCAATTCGTTTGGTAGTTATCATATTCATCAATTTTTTTACAACTTTTGTAATAAATAATACAGTTCAATAACAATATTATTTTATTAAGTTTTCTTATTATTTTTCACAATTTATAGTTTTATAGCAGTTGTGAATACTTTTACATATTCTAGCAATGTAATGCCGTCGGTATTACCAAAACGGTAATAGAAATGTGACATTTCATACAAAAAACAAATATTGTTTTACAGCATGCTAATTATTTTTAAAGATGAAATATTAATAGTTAAAATATTTGCATTGTTATTTTTAAATATGCCATTTTGTTATCAATGACATGTAATGTCGTGTAAAGATGTGGTGCGCACGAGATCGTGTTTGTCTGCTTGTATCAGTGAATGTATGTATGAATGAACAACTGTATGGAATGGCCATATGTATGTATGAAGGATGAGCTTATAAACTCGTACACTACAATATTAAATATCTAATGATTAATATGTTAAATTCCAGATGAAGTGGACGTGATCGGCTACACGTCGAACCAGAGCGACAGCGAGTCGCTGGTGTCGGGGCACAGCGGCGACAGCGGCGTGGTGGCGCGCCGGCGTCGCCGCAAGCATCGCGCGTCGCGGTACACTAGGGTGTAGGTACGATGTCCGCTTACACTATTTTTATTATAAAACTAGGGTAGAAAAATATCTGTTCAAGAGATGACGGGACTAGTACTCTGGTAGTATTTGACTGATCTAAAATGAAAAAGAGATTCATTAGAGCGGTTGAAAAACCAATTAAAGATTTACTACATTTTTACGCATACAGCAGGGTAAGCAGTGAGCCTAGTGTTAAGACACTCCGTTCACTCACCGACCCCACTCACCGCCGAAGTCTGGCATTGCATGTTGAGTTGTGGTTCAACGCCGCGCTTTGCCTCGATATCAGAGCGAAGAAATGGAAATATACATTTAAATTAATATTTCATACCCTCGTTTGAGGATCGAGCCCACAACCTGTCGCGTTTACACTTACACTTTGTGCCTCTGCGCCATGACTGGCCTATGTTGTAATTCAAATTTATATCTATTTGTTATTTGTTTTATAAGTATTTAATAGATTTCAATCATCAATGAAATCTATTAAAATACAATAATTAAGTCTAAAACTGGATTTAAAAAATAGTCGCAGCGCAATGGTAAAGCTTCTTCTGTTGTACTCGATGGATTCGAATCCCGTTCGGAGGAACGATATTATTTAAATTAATGTAATTTCTCTGTTCGCATAGACCAAGCGCAGCGTTGAATTCCATTTAATGTTATTACGTGTTACATGGCTATATTCAAATGCATAGCCTCCCAACTAGTTAGAACAATTCTTTCGTTTATTATAAAGTATTTTAAAAAATACTCAAAATTCGTATAACAAGTAGATCTTCTTAAAATTCTGTATATAACCAATTAAATTGTAATAAAAATATGAATTATCGTATTTAATTAATTAACACATAGATATTTATTTGCAGGTGAGCGATGCGCGGCGCGAGCGCAAGGCGCAGTTACTTCTTATAAAAACAAACGTAGGACATTTTGTTGGTACATATATTGAGGCGAATGTTGTTCGTGACTGAGTGGGGAGTGTCTTCTGATACAGAAATACATTAATATATATAAATGTTTAAATAAACCACCACCAACCGACCCCCACTGCCCTGACAGTGGTCTGGATATGTCTAGGCATGTCCTAGACAGGTCTGGATACGTTTGGACATGTCTGAATATGTCTAGACATGCCTGTATATGATTTGTATCAAGTGACCAGTTGTGAGATGCGCCCGCGCCGATTATCATACACACCTAGTACAAAATTGCCAAAAAAAAGTTTATTTTTCTCCTCTTCTCTTCAAAATCGTTCGGACTCGCTTTCATCACAATGGGGCCAGCATTGTATTATCACGCCCCATATCACACATTTTTTTTAAATCGTCTATTTATAAATTTCACGTTTACGTTCTTTAGTACTTATTGTTATTTCCACATTGTATAGATATCGACTTTATATTTTGTATATAAAATATATTATATATTTTTTCTTGTATAAATTAATTGAATAGATATATGATTTATATTTGCGTTTTGTGAAATTATGTAATTTGTATTTTTTGGGTTCTTCAATAGCGGCCCACCAGGTTATACTTATTGTTCTAACAATTGATTGATGAAGGTACTCAAGCGATTCTGGGATTTATTTCGTCGTTGATCGTGCTCTGTACCCCTCTTTTTTCATACGAAATGCTGTCTCTTACAAATTTGTTGATCGTAAATTATGGTTACCTTTGTCAAAATATATTTATTTTATTTTAAAATCGCTTACAGCATAGTATAACCATATTTTATTTTATTATATTATTTTCGTTACATATTCGGTTATAATGTTATTTTCGAATGGCAACAATTTTTCTAGAGAAAGCAAAACGTATGAGCATCGCGGACTAACATCGTATTGTTAAGTATTAATATTGAATTTTTTATGATCTCACTTCATTGTCACAGACCTCTGCGAGTAATATGTCGTTTTGTTATTATTTTTTGAATATTTTTGTTCTACGTTGACTAAAATATTTGATTTTAATGATATAAAATATCTAAATACCATCAAAATCCGTCCAGGGTAACTTTAGTTTGAACATCGATTGGAATAAATTTAAGTACAAAATTTTTTGTTATCTGTCCAACAATTGCAGACAAAAAATTGTAACAATTTGACACAATTACTCGCATAGTTTATTATCTATGTGTTACACATACCAAAAATAATATTATATTGAATGGAAAACTGGACAATACAATGTCGATAGAAACTCTGGAATATCTAGAAGAATCAATATATTTTTGTTATGACTATTCTATCTTGTAATAAATTGTTAATTCATTTTATTGAGTGACTGGTTTCATTGTTTTTTTTTAATTCGGTGGGTTCTCTTTTCATATGCTTCTTCCCACGGAATGTACATTTTTTTCATATTGTAAATTTTTTTAGGTATGGATGTTATAATAAGTATAGTTATTAAAGTATGATTATTGAAATGACAGTCTGATCTCTTAAGATAATATGTTATCTGTGGCGGCTGAGCCGCGTGTGTCCGTCGGGCGCTTTCGCTAAAAAACTTGTCACGTTCGAAATTCGCGCCAAAACCTCTAATTCGACAGTTAATTGCCATGTTTGTTTATATTATATAGTTTAATTGGTTGAAATTGAATATTTATTAATGTTTTTAATTCAGTGCGAAATTGTTATTGTCAACGAGTAAGTCTAGTCGAATTGAAAATTGATATATTTATTTAGATTCTTATTAATTCGATATTCGTTTCGGCGCGAGTTTCCTGCGGCCTCGTGCCCGATGTCCTGCAGCTACGAGCTGCGGCTTCGAGAACTCATCAAAGAATAACTAAATACTCGATGGCCGCAGCGCGGCTGTCACTTCCTGCCTCCTGTCTTTAAAAAAATTATATCACAAAGTATATTTATTTAACCGTGCTCTGTCCACTTTGTACGACGTACCAGTGTTTGCTTCGCGCCGTCGATCGACGCCGGCCGCGCGT
>JAATLQ010024818.1:0-26438 GCA_013421005.1 Heliconius erato x Heliconius himera
GGCGAGGTTAAGCGCGGCGTTGAGTTCTGCCACTCAACAAGCAATGCCTCCAGAATTCGGCAGAAAGTGGGGAACGGAGTGTCTTAACACTAGGTTCCCTCTGCCTACCCTGCTGTGTGCGGGATACAGCGTGAAGCTGATTTATTTATTTATTTTATTTGATTATAGTTGTCAATCAATTCTGCTTAAATCAATAATCATGTATTTTAAGCGGGCGAAGCCGTGGGCGGGCCGCTAGTTATATATATTTACAATCATATCCAATAAAATATTTAAAGTTTAACATATTATATACCACATTTTATAAAAGACTTTATATTATATAAAGAAGTAATTAAGAACAGTTTAACATTTGAAAAAAAGGTAATAATGTTAACTTTGACTGGTTGCATAACGAATTGAGATAGATGTTCTGGGTGAAGCTTAATTCGGTGACTTTATTACGAAATCGTGCATTGTCTCACACGTTTAGATACGATGTGATTACACGTGCGACTTCGTTACGTCACTTCCTTGTTTTGAACACTGAATGGGCCCAGTGAAACCTGTTCTAAGGAGACCGGACTCGATATATTGTAATGAGCTTCACGCTGTATCCCGCACATTTCAGGGTAGGCAGAGGGAATTTAATATTAAGACATCGTGGCGCAGTGGCACAGGTGTGACTGTAAAACCGACTGATTGTGGGTTCGATCCCCACTCGAGGAGATGAAATATTTCCATTTCTTCGCTCTGGTGTCGAGATTAAGCGCGGCGTTGAATTCTGCCACTCAACACGCCATGCCTCCAGAATTCGGCAGAAAGTGGGGAACGGAGTGTCTTAACACTAGGTTCCCTCTGCCTACCCTGCTGTGTGCGGTATGCAGCGTGAAGCTGATTTCATTTTGATTTGAATTTTTGAAGAAATAAAATTATAACTAACTGTCCTCTCTATATTTTATTATTTACATTTATATCTTGACTGATCATGAACGTGATGCTCTAAAAATTTCTGTTGCGTGAAGCATCTCCTTAGTCCTTTTATGTATAAGACACAAAGAGTTGTCTTACATTTCATGTCCTTTTGAAGCTTTTTCTCAACGGGGTCTTTACCGGTTTGTAAATTGTAGTTTACATACTTCTATAGTCATTTGTTAATATATATTTACTGACTCAATCACCAAGCACGCTATTATAAGTAATTTTCCATAGAGTATTTTTAATGTTTATATTCATTTTATCAACACCCACGGCCCAAATGTAAACAAAAGTATCTTCCAGGTATACCGATCGAGCTGAGTACTCAAGTTATTACGCCGTTGCAATCGTAAAAGTATTCACGGTGTATCCCGCACACAACAGGATGGGCAGAGGGAGCCTAGTGTTAAGACACTCCGTTCTCCACTTTCTGCCGAATTCTGAAAGCATTGCGTGTTGAGTGGCAGATCTCAACGCCGCGCTTTGCCTCGACACCAGAGCGAAGAAATGGAAATATAAATTTAAGTAAATATTTCATCTCTTCGAGTGGGGATCGAACTCACAACCAGTACGGTTTTACAGTCACACTTTGTGCCGCTGCGCCACGACTGGCCTCAGTAAAAGTATTCAATAATGCAATTTCACTTGAAATACTATTGAAGATGATTTACATTTATATTTATACGTAATTACTAACGTAAATGTTCTATTAATTCATCGATTATTTCTTAGCGTAACAAATTATGAGTACAAATTTACATTAACTGGTAACTATGTATTTAAAGACTGGTACATATTATGTTGTATTTGTATGGACATACAACAAAGAATGTTAAATTATGTAGAGTCATAAAATTCTTGCTCTCTCTTTGTCTATTTCTTGTTTAATTATATTTAATTTATTTAAATTATTATGCATATGCATAAATCTAAATAATAGTACATTATTTTTTTATTAATATATAGTTAATAGAGGTCTATTTTTATTCTTGTTGCTAAGTTGTTTTATAGCGGGTTAGGCGCAGTGATGCAAGTCAGGACCGCTGTTTTATACTTGGCCGATTCCATTTCTCTAGGAGATACTATTGAAATATTGTATTGCGATAAGAATTTTTATTTTCATAGAAGTTATTAATTAAATAGATAAACATTTTAAATGTGTCATTTATTACTCACAAAAAATAATTAAGAGTATATTACTAGATTGTTTTACTTTTTAACGGAAACATTTTAAATTCCTCGCGTTTTTTGTCTCTTTCTGTTGTAAGCCTAGTCCCGTCGCACCCTTTGTGATTTATGCTCGCCCTTCCCAGTGAATGGAATGGATCTTCTCGAAAGTAGCACTCATTAATTCCATTTTTAAAAAGACCAACGGATACGATGTCTCCGGTGTTGTCACCACTTCACCTATAAGACGCTTCAAACGGCATCACCGTGAAATATATACATCGGTTAAATTCAGTTTGTTTGGGTATTAACGGAAACGAAATTTTGTAAACGGAAATAAGGTACACGGATTCATAGCGATTTTTGTGACAGTGCGTACAGGGCCCGGCCGACACCGCTGACTATTATTCCGCGCGTAACGCGTGCGCGTGCGCCGCTGCGTGTTCAGTATCAGTTGCGGCACCAGCACGATCAAGAATAGCCGTCGCTTGGATTGTGCTCGTCTGAAACATTAAGCATTATTTATTTTATAACATAATGAAGGATTAACTGTGTATAGTTAGTTAGTTTAGCTACTGTCATGCGAAACTTGAAACAACTGAAAAGTTTTTACACAATTACAGAGAATATGATCTATAGAAAATATTTGAGTAACGTTTGAACACTTTTTATATTACATTTTTATCAATATTTTTGTTTGCGTTCATATGTGATAAGAGTGAGTAGAACATAGATAATGGCCAAGTGACGCTCAGTATACGCGAACTTTGTTTACGGTAAACCTACTGGCACACATCACGTTTATAAGCTGAAGTGTTGAAGTGTACATTTAGTGCTTGTTTTATATGCAACAGACCAGTGATTGTAGTGATACGTATGAGTGATGCGCCTGCGCCGATGCAAGCATAGCGTTGGACCTATTTTCGTAGCACGGAAATAAGAGCGGCAAAAGGAGCAAAAAGCATTCACTACCTAAAAACTCGAGGACGTACAGATCTATAGTGTATTTTTGTCTGATGTGATCCAATGTCCATAACAGTGGAGTGTTATATTAATTCGTAGTGTGACATATTCGAAAATGAAGAAGCGGACCATATCGAAACTGAAATCAATATTTGGTTCGAGGAAAGGTATGTTTTTGTTTTCAAATTTTCATCTAATAATTAACTTTTATAATGTAACATCGTGAGAATATTATAACAGATTTAATGATGAGATTAAAGTCACGTGGTTTTAGTTACGTTGACGTTTATTAAGAATTTAACAAATTGATTCCCTCCATAGATGAAATATTTACTTAAATTTATATTTCCATTTCTTCGCTCTGGTGTCGAGGTTAAGCGCGGCGTTGAGTTCTGCCACTCAACACGCAATGCCTCCAGAATTCGGCAGAAAGTGGGGAACGGAGTGTCTTAACACTAGGTTCCCTCTGCCTACCCTGCTGTGTGCGGGATACAGCGTGAAGCTAATTTAATTTAATTTTTAATTTAATTTGATTCCCTCCATAAATGAGATTATATTAAAGCATTTTTTGAAATTAATTTTTTTTTCTGGAGATAAGTGGTATTTTTGTTGTTATTATATATATTTTTTGTAACAAAATTATAATCTTATAATAATTATTATATAATCGTCATCTTTCATATTATTTTAGAAGATGCGTCAAAAAAATTATAATCATAAAGTCCTGCAAAAAGTTAATGACTTAGTCGTTGTACTCGTTTTACTGTGGTTACTAATATTTTATTTTATATATCTTTTTTCTTTTATTTGAAATTGTAATAAAAAAACGCTAAAACTAAAAATTTAAAAATGTATTACTGGATTTAATAATTTTACTTCCAATTGGCTCAATTTGTTGTAATTATGTATATAATACGTAATGGTACTTTCTAGCTTCCCGCTGTATTCCGCACACAGTAGGGTAGGCAGAGGGAACCTAGTGTTAAGACAACACTTCGTTCCCCATTATCTACTGAATTCTAGAAGCATTGTATGTTAAATTGCGAAACTCAATACTGCGCTCTGCCTCGATAACAGAGCAAAGAAAAGAAAATATTAAACATGTCATTTCCTCCAGTAGGAATCGAACCCATAACCAGTCGCGTTTGCAGTCACACTTTGTGCCTCTGCGCCACGACTGGCCATACATAACGGCAATTGGCATATACATAATGATAGTGAATTAAATTGACTCTACATCATTACGCTACCTATGCGCATGCGATTTTAAAAAGTTTTATAAATCATCACACTCCATAAACAAATGATAATTTTATTATGACAATAGACAATATAAGTCAATTTCGCCAACATTCCTATCTCGGTTATTTACAATTATTCTATTAAATCGCATATCTTCACGCCACTGCAGCTGGTCTGGTGAGTTTTTACCTCACTTTGCCCACCCCGCTCGAGATGAACAGCTGCACTCTCTGTTCTATTAAAATTCTCTCCAGAAATTGTTTAAATTAAAAAAAAAAACATAAGTTCCCCTTGTCAGTTAAAAAAGTTTGTTTTTTTTTTTTGTATAGTGCGACGTCTTTCGTATTTGAATTTGCCGCCACGAATGTGATTTATTTTAACTTATACGAGAGTTAAGCGTGAGCTGTAGTAATTAGTTAAAAGTTATTTAGTCATTTAATTTGGTAAGCGTGTCGTATTATGTGAAGTGACAAACGTGAGTGAGACTAGGTTAAAAGATATCGACTCTTGCGCCGGTTGGTTGTGTACGTTTTTTTTTTTATAGTGTCTTAGTGTCCCTACGAACGCTGTGCCGTGTGCATTCAGTGCCTCAGTGTCCCGTATAACATGACGTATATAATACGGGTATTATCGAGATAACCGAAGCAAACGGAGTTGGTATAACGCGAATACCTAGTGATAAGGACGTCTTAGCTGCCTACTTCGTTTATTGGAACTCGCTGTTTAAACTTGTGCTGTGTTCAGTTCTCATGATAGCGCGTTTAGTGTTGTTCGTTTTAGTGGAATTGTGAATAATTTCTATATATTTCTATATTTAATCATGCTGGCTTGCTTTTGTGGCAATCGAAGAACAGGTGAGATATCAATTTCGTATATTTTTTTTATATATTTATAATTTTTATTGTTTATAAATCAAGTAAAATAGAATAAAGTTGTTATAAAGTTATGTAGAATATAATTATTAAGTTGTATGTATTATATGATTACGCTTGACCTTCATTTTATAGCATAAATTAAATCTGCGTTGAAATAAATGTAAATATACTAACATTGAAGGTGACGGCAACTTAAGCATAATATAATGACTCGCGACAAACATGTCTTTATAATATTATATCTTGTAAATTATACGTGCAAAGATTTTTTTTTCTTTTTTTGTTATCTTCACGCTGTATCCCGCATATATTAGGGTACGGAAAAGGAACCTAGTGGTAAGACACTCCGTTCTCCACTTTCCGCCGTACTCTCTAAAACGCAATAGCGTTTTAAGTGGCGGAACTCAACGCCGTGTTTTTTGTCTTGGTACCAGAGCAAAGAAATGTAAATATTAATAAATAATAAATTCATTTCATCGATTAGGAATTGAACTCAAAACCGTCGCGTTCATGTCGATATTCTTAAAAATGTGAATGAAACATAAGTATAACTAGAAATAGAACTGTATTAATGTTAAATGCTTTTGACACTTTCTAATGGATATTATTATCTACTAAAGAGAATTTAATAGACTTATTGATATGATATTTATAAATTAATCCGCGAATACTTTTCCTTCTCAGAAATAAATTCTAATAACCGATTAAAGTAATTGATAGGCTATTTGAGTACGTTTTATTCCGTTTTCCGTACCTACCTGTTGTTAAATGTGAAAGAAGAAAGAAAAAAAAAGAAATTCGCCGTCGTGGCGCAGGGGCACAAGCGTGTGACTGTAATCCGACGGTTGTGGGTTCTATTATCACTCGGAGGAATCAATTATAATTTATTAATATTTTCGTTTCATCACTCTGGCACCAAGACAAAAGGTGTGGCGTTGAGTTCTGCCACTCAACATGCAGTGCCTCGAAGATTCGGCGGATAGTGGGGAATTAAGTGTCTTAACACTACGTTCCTTGCTATATGCGGGATACAACGTAAATCCTAAAAATTTAAATTAAAGAAAAGTCTTATACTTTTAAAAAAATCTATAATTACTTGTGAATGATTTTATTAGAATGAAATACAGATTAAACTCTTAAAATACAAAAAAACATATTCTATAGATAAAAGTCAATATATTAAAAAAAAACCCATGTTGGGTTTATTATAGTTTATAATTTAAAAGCCATACGTTGAAAAAGTTATTGAAACGTTCATCAGTTAAGAATAGAATTGGAGTTAACTATTTGTATAATGGCTCTCCTCGTCTTCGAAATCAGTAACCTGTTGTTTGTCCAATTCTATTTATGAAGTTTAGGGCTTAGGACTGGACTTATAACGTATTTTTTTTTAGTTTTGTGGGAAAAAATAAAATATTTAAGGAGACTCAACTCAACTTGAAATGGTTGCTGGTTGTTATACCTAAGATTTTTATTATTTTTTTAATTATCTTTTTATTTTACATAACTGAAAAATTTGAGTTCGGCTACGTTCATTTTTTTATCCGTTTCCTAAAAATACTTTTTTATACTTAATATAGACTATCTTTATAAATGTAAAAATTATAGTCTTTCTTGGAATGTTAATTAATTCTTTGTAATGTTTTTGTATTTAACCATAAATTAACATTAAGTAGAGACAATTTACTTAATTTGAGGCGAGTCGTGCCGCGGGAGCCAATCGTGCGACTGTGAACGCGACAGGTTGTGGGTTCGATTCCCACTCGTGGAAATGAAATATTTAATATATATAATTAAATATTTCTTCACTCAACACGCAATGCCACCAGAACTCGAAGGAAATTGGAGAACGGAAGTGTCTTAATGGGAATAAAGTGTCTTATCACTAGGTTCTCAGGTTTCCTCTGCCTAACCCTCCTATGCTTAATACAGCGTAAAATTGAAAAAAATCTTACGCCTATATTTAAATCGCTCTTAACTCTGATGAGATCGTCTGAGAGAGAGATGAGAACTTGAGATGCTCTTTTCATTCATAGATATATACATAATTTATAAATGAACATGGCATCTCAAGCTCGATCTCAGACTTCAGAGCGGTTTATAAATACGGGCTTTAATGTCAGTTAAACGTCTGAGTGCGGCTGGTAGTAGAATTACAACCCTTTCCTTATTATGCGATATTATAATTGTAAAGGGTTTCAAAGTTTTGAAGTAGTTTATATTTATAACTTGCATACACGTCAATCGTTCGGTTTAATATACACTGTGCTTTTAGAGTGGTTAATACTTAGAAACGATGTATATCTATATATATAGATATATATTTATAGATATAGATAATATATGAGGCCAGTCGTGGCGCAGGGTCACAAAGTGTGACTGTAAAATCGACTGGTTGTGGGTTCGATCCCCACTCGAGGAAGTGAAATATTTATTTACATTTATATTTTCATTTCTTCACTCTGGTGTCGAGGCAAAGCGCGACGTTGTATTCCGCCACTCAACACGCAAAGTCTCCAGAACTTGGCGGAAAGTGGAGAACGGAGCGTCTTAACACTAGGTTACCTGCTGTGTGCGGGATTATTTTTGATAATTTTTGATTTTAATTTAATTGAATATATAGGTATATAGTATATCGATACTGTTTAAAAGTAAATTTGTTGGTTACATCGACGTTAACCTCTTCTCTTGCGTTATTTGAGATTGTATATTAATTTTCAATATATGAAATCGCGTATGATTCGGACGCATCGAGCATGAAGTGATTTCTATTTGTCTATTGGAAATATGAATCAGTTTGCTTTCCCTGTGTCGAGATCGTTTTCAGACTGTTTTTTTATGTGTCTGCAAGGTAGTAATTATTGTTTTAATTAAAGATTTTTATGTTTAATGGTATCGTTTAAATATTTGAAAGAGGCCAGTCGTGGCGCGGGGGCGCAAAGTGTGACTATAAACGCGACTGGTTGTGAGTTCGATCCCCACTCGAGGAAATGAAATATTTACTTAAATTTATATTTCTGTTTCTTCGCTCTGGTGTCGAGGCAAAGCGTTTAGTTCCGCCACTCAACACGCAATGCCTCCAGAATTCGGCAGAAAGTGTGGAACGGAGTTAACATAAAGTCTTAACATAAAGTTTCCTCTGCCTACTGGGCTGTATGCGGGATACAGCGTGACGTTGATAAATATTCCAAAATTGACCACTGCCATATTCTTTTAATTTCATTTCTTATATTTTTTAAAATAATTATTATAAGCTTTGTATACTATACATATTGTGCTGAGGACTTCATAGTATATAAAAATTATATAAGAAACTAATAAAAATAAGAAAAATAATCATAACAGTTTTAAAATATACCTACCTACCTGATACTTTTGATATTTGAACTTCTAATATTTACGTAACTTCCGCTAACGAGTCAAGTAAACCGAAGCATTTGTTACACACATACATTCTAGGTTCCCACGAACACCACCTATGAAGCCATCGTATGAAGATGCTGTATAACGTAACCTTTGTGAAGAAGAAAGTGTCCGACATTGTCTAATGAAGTATTTAATGTCTGAAACCACCGTGGGAGTCTCTTTTCCCACGTCGCGTCGCCTGTCTACATGACTGTAGTCTGCGGTCTGTGGACAATGCGTCGGATTGGAAATTGATGTGACGTTTTTATTAGGGTCACTAGTCCATTGGGGTCTTCCATTATGGATACGGGATTTTATATTGATATATTTATTTTTGTTTCACAGAAAATTATATTTGAGGCCAGTATAACTAATTGTAAACGTGATTGATTGTGGGTTCGATCTCCAAATTTATATTTTCTTTTATTTTATTGGTGTACAGTTGTAGAGTGCGGCGTTTAGTTCCGCAACTCAACACGTAATGCCTCCAGAATTCGGCGAAAAGTGAGAAATATAGTGTATTAAGACTAGGTTCCCTCTGCCTGCAGTGTGAAGCTGATAGAGATTAATATCTCTAGAAATAGACCTATATATTATATATTTAATTTTATTAAGTATGTACAAAGTTTATGCTATGTTTATTATATCTAACTCTACCAATCGTTTGTAAATAAGAGAGATGCTGTTCATTTGATCGATGACTCTTGATAACTTGGAAACATAATATCTTTAAAGTATAATATTTCTTTATTTCTGGTGATTGCACAAGAGTCGTATCTAATTCATGGCTACCAAAACGTGACTTTCTCATATAATATTATTTTTATCTTTAATTCTTTGTGACTACCAAATTCTTATTTCGTGCGACCTTTCATCTTGATATTTGCTCATGTTAAAGTCATTTAAATTTTTCGCTTTATTGCGTTTACGGAGTATAATTCTTAAATTTTATACTATAAGTTACGCTTTCTATTACAATAAATGTTAAATGAGTTTTCGTAATTTTTATTAGATTTGCATAGTATCGTTTAAACTATAATTGCTAACACATTCGTTAGGTATCCAAATTTAAATCATTTTAATAGAGTTTTTCTACTGCATCTTTATAATATAGTTATTCGATATTTTTATTGTGTCCTTATATTATGATATTCATTTTATGTAAAGGAGGCCAGTCGTGGCGCAGCGGCACAAAGTGTGTCTGCCAAACTGACTGGTTGTGGGTTCGATCCCCACTCGGGGAGATGAAACATTAACTTAAATTTATATTTCCATTTCTTACCTCTGGTGTCGAGGCAAAGCGCGGCATTGAGTTCTGCCACTTAACACGCAATACCTCGAGAATTTGGCAGAAAGTGGGGAACGGAGTGTCTTACACTAGGTTCCCTCTGCCTACCCTGCTTTGTGCGGGATACAGCGTGAAACTGATTTATTTATTTTGTTTTATTTTAAGTAGAGCCTTACAATTATTAGTTTCTTTATATTATTGTCATATATTTGTTTGTATTTATATTTTTAATATCTATCCTTTGTATATCCATTATTGGATATTTATCAATTAAAATATTTTTTTTTTATACGAATACTTTTTCTTAAATTTTAACTACTTTTTTTTCTTATCTTCGACACGTAAGTCTATGTTCCTTTATAAAGTAAATTGATAATAATATTAAAGTTTAAAATCAAAGCACAATTAGGGTGTCTTTTTGTTCAAAAGCGACACCCCAACAAAATCTTTCCCTTTCTGTGCCAGGTGTCGCCTAGCACTGGAACACATTACGTTCCTACCGTTATTATTTACTTCCTTATATGTTACACCATTGTAATATTGCATCTATCCTTGCTTATTCAAAAAGAATAATAAAAAAATCAACTTTCTTGCCCAACCTTTAAGAAGATATTTTAGATAAAAGCCTTTTAAGTTATTTTGTTATCAGTAAATATTCCATAGCCCATTTTTAAGATGTTATCGTAAATGAGAATTATGAAAGCCAGCTGTATCTTGTGGTATCAATTAGCAGAGCGTACTGAGTTATGAACATTAAACACAACGTAATAAATAGTAGTAGCAAAAGTTGAACTTTACTTACAATATTGTTTATAATCTTATGTAAACTTTCCGTACAACCAACCAAGATAATTATTATTGAACCTGCTAAGATGTCAGAGGCCAGTCGTGGCGCAGGGGCACAAAGTGTGTGTGTAAACAGACTGGTTGTGGGTTCGACCCCAACTCGGGGAGAAAAAATGCTTACTTAAATTTATATTTCCATTTCTTCGCTCTGGTGTCGAGGACAAGCGCGGCGTTGAATTCTAACACTCAACACGCAATGCCTCCAGAATACGGCAGAAAATGGGTAACGGAGTGTCTTAACACTAGGTTCCCTCTGCCTACTCTGCAGCGTGCGGGATTCAGTGTGAAGCTGAAACTAAGATGTCAAAATATTAACACATTTTTGACATTTTTAGTGTTATTACACAATTAGGAAACGATTTTTAACATATAATAAGCGTAAAAGAATTTGGACGTCGCTTGATTGCTTAGTGATCTGAGCGCTTGCACGTTTTCCAAGAAGCACGGGTCCAAATCCCGTTATTTCCGCCGTTCAAATTTTTATATGATTTCTAAAAAAAAAATAACACGTGTCTCCCTATGTCTAAATACTACTTATAGTAAAACTATTGCACTTTTTTACTTTTAATCTCCATATTATACTCATTTCCTTATGTTTTGATCATTAGTAAATAATATATACCAAGAACTTAATTAAGAACTTTTTGTTCAGACACGGTAACACGAGAAGTTGTTTGTTCAGCGCTCGTTACTCGGGAACCTTTGATGTGTTCCGGACTCGGAGACGGCAGACAGCGGTCCGCTTGCCAGTTGTTACCACTTACCAGCCTTCGTATCGAATAAACCTTCAATTTATGTTCAGGGCACGCGTGAGCGATGTGCTGAGAATAATGATGGAATTTATTCCATATAGGATTGAGAACTGTGAATATCTTCTTGGAAAGGTCATTATGTGTTAAAAGTTAATGGCCAAACATTTCAAGGAGTTATTATTGAACATATTAAGGCAATAAAAACTTAAAAACAAGTTTTAGGACGTAAAATATTTTGATTTCTTCACTTTTTTATACTGTATTCGTTTTGGATTTTTCTCTTGTTCTTTTAAGTATATTCTTCTATAGATAGTTAACTTCTTGTTAACATTTGAATCTATAAAATATACATTTAAATGAGTTATTCCGAATTTTAATTTCACTTTTTCATAATCAAATGTGGTGGTATTTATTAAAATTTATTCAAGGCCGTGTAACAGGTTTAAACCTGAATGAAATTCTTTAATACAGCATAAAGCACAGATTATGTAAAATTGGGCGGTAAACGTGTGTCGACAAAACCGGAATCGGGTGTCGTTGGATATGATTACGGAAAGGAAGCGGCTTCTCAACGTCGAGCTTGAACCTATTAGCTGAATACTAAAATAGGGGCCTTTGATTCATTAATTCTTGTAGAACAGCATAAAAGTTGACAATTTTCGTGAATACCAAATAAATACTCCTTAAAAACTTTGTAATTTTGAAATTTTTTCAGGGTAGGGAACTAATCTAGTGTTAAGACACTCCGTTCTCACCTTTCCGCCGAATTCCGGAGGCATTTCGTGTTGAGAGTTATTTTTTGTATAATACTAAAACTGATCAAGTGGATTTTTGCATTCGTAATTACTTTTTAACGTTAGAAAATCGCGTGATCCTATGCTAGCTATTTTACAAATCGATTTGAAGGTTGTAGTCGGAGTTACGTCATGTTTACCTTCTGTGCCCTTGCATATTCTTAACACCGATTTTTAGTCCAAACTAAAGGCAAGATTACATACTATATTCATATAATACTGACACTAAATTATTATATACTTTTTTATCATCTAATTTAGTGTCTAAATACATTTTCGATAATAAATACATACAATTTTAGTTTTACAAAATGTACAACTCACTTTTTATTTGTAAATATTTGTTCTAACCGAATATCGTAGGGTAGATCAAGAAGATGATAGTATAACAGAACATGTCTAAGCATTTCACACACCACGTTTAAATTGTTGTAGGTATATATGACAAGCAAATATTGCTCTCAGCTAAGTGCAAACACCGTTATGTAATATTACAGCAAGTTAGCAGAAAATAAATTAACGCCCCTTCACACATTATATTCCTTGACTTCAATGTAAATTGCAAATATTTTTGGCATTTAGTATTAAGCAATAATTTAATCTGTTGCTGAACAAGTAATATATTCAGTTTTAATTTTGTTACTTTTTTTATTTACTTTGTATATTAAAAACTTGGTTCTTTTTTTCAGGCAAAAAGCATCAAGAACAACCGCAGTCTTCCAAATCTTCTAGAGCGGCAACTCCAGAAACACCAGAACCGGTATCTCCAACCGGGAACGAATCATTTAGACCAATACTTCGAACTCCACCACCTTCACGACTCGGACCGCCACCATCGCCTCCAGTGCCCACGACCCCAAAAGCACCTGTTGCCCCCGAACCGTCGGGCCCGTTGCCACTGTCACCATGCCCCGTATGTGGCCGCACATTTGTTCCCGCGTCACTGGCGAAGCATGTCAAGATCTGCGAGAAGATGACCGTGAAAAAACGGAAAACCTTCGACTCTTCGAGGCAACGGCGTGAAGGTAGATACTTAACTCCTATTTTTTTTAATATTAGTAAAACGTAAACAATTTTCTTTAAATATCTTTTCGTTTTGACATTGCATTCAATACAATCCTGGCGGTGATAGCTTAGGGTAGTTTGTTAATTAAAGCGCTATTAAGGAATCCAAATTGTTTACATCAAACAGAACAATAGAACAATACCATTAGTAGATCTTTTTGATGTGTGATATGTATGTGATTATTTGTTTTTTTCTCACTTTGTACGGCATGCTTTATTTGGAAAATAGAAGTGTATTGACAGAGGCCAGTCGTGGCGCAGCGGCACGAAGTGTGACTGTAAAACCGACTGGTTGTGGGTTCGATCCCCACTCGAGGAGATGAAATATTTACTTAAATTTATATTTCCATTTCCTCGCTCTGGTGTCGTGGTTAAGCGCGGCGTTGAGTTCTGCCACTCAACACGCAATGCCTCCAGAAATCGGCAGAAAGTGGGGAACGGAGTGTCTTAACACTAGGTTCCCTCTACCTACCCTGCTGTGTGCGGGATACAGCGTGAAGCTGAAAAAAAAAGTGTATTGATGTATATGTTATGTTTTGTGGGTAACAAGGACCGGCCACAGATACCAGTAATGGTTTTGGTGAGTGGACCATATTTACATTGAATTCTATGTCAATCAACTGTTTTATCGAATGTGAACATATTACTAACAGAATCGCATTATGCGTAAATTTCGTATTCCATGTTAATACTAAATCTGGAATAAGCCACATTGGTGTGAATCGTAAATCTGTATTGACCTACAATTGTGATACGGTTAGTTTAATAGTTGTTTAAATGTAGGTATAGGTACTGGTAATAAATAGTAACTAACGTGAAAGTTGACTTGATCTTAATATCCTCTTTCGGGTGAATGAGTATAAGCCTATTGAATAGACTTATGTCTTGAGGCCAGTCGTAGCGTGCAAGAAGTAAGCAAGGGCACACGTGTGACTGTGAGTTTGATTCCTACTCCAGGAAATTAAATGTCTAATATTTTTATTTTCTTCGCTCTGGTGTCGAAGCAAGGCGCGACGTTGAGTTTCGCCACTTAACACACGAAAAAATCGGCGGAAAGTTGGAACGGAGTGTCTTATCACCGTGCAATATGCTATATACAGCGTGAAGCAAAAAAAAGGATAAACTTATGTCGATAATCAATAAGACCATCAACAGTTACTGATTATTATCCTGAATAATGATAAAAATATGATAATAACACTTTTGTCGTAATTTTTTATTTAATCGAAAATCCTATACTTATTTACAATTTTCTATTGCGGATCAATATACGAAAAGGCGTGGTAAGAATATTAAAATACAAGGTCGCCATTTGATGCCATCCGCTGGGACCAGACTCGGCCCACTAACGACCAGTGCTTCTCGAACTCAAAATATTGACCTCCATTTACACAAAATATCAATACTTTAATAGAGTCCTAAAGAAGTCTGCATTTACATATTTTGCTTGTGTTGCGCCGAGTTCGGTAACTGACGCCTACTGTTGCATTTAACTGGCTAATCGTGAATCATCTTTATAATATTATTGGCTTGATGGTGGTATAAATGTATATATTATCTGTTTCATTCTGTATCTTCGATTAGATGCACGTACATTTATTATTGGAAATTATAAATAAATAGTCTTAAAGAAATCAAAAAGGTGATTGAGATTTGTTCACATATTGCAACTAGACGCTGTAGTATGTTCACAACATGTACCACACTTACAGGCACGGATTTAGAACAATACTTGCCAAAGAATTTCGGTCTTCCAGAAAACAGCCCATTCCTCGAGAAGAGTCCACCCAACACTGCCAAAGCTGCCATCAAACCTAAGACTCATTCAGTGAGGAGTGCAATTACTAAGGTAATTTTATAATATTAATTCACTATCACTGTAAATGAGACTGGTTATGGGTTCGATCCCCAATCGAAGAAATTCAATATTTATTACAATTCATATTTTCATTTCTTCGCTCTGGTGTCGAGGCAAAGCGCGGCGTTGAGTTCCGCCACTCAACATGCAATGCCTCCCGAATTCGGAGAAAAGTGGGGAACGGATTATTTTAACACTAAGTACCCTGCTGTGTGCGGGATACAGCGTGAAGTTGCTTTATTTATTTTTTATTTACAATTCACAGTTTTTTTTTATATTAACACACTCATTTAGAATTCTTAACTTAATATTTTTTTATGTAAAGAAGAGGTTGTACTCAAGTACAATCACTTTAAATCTCAAGATTTAAAGTGATTGTGCCATATCCATAAATACGAAGCTTAATTAATATACTAAGTACGTCACTCAATATTTCCCTTTTCTGTTTAAGCATACTAAAAACAATTTCTTAATAATTAGGTATTCTGTACTAGTACTTAAGTTTCTGAATATTTAAGGTTATTTGTAAAAGAACCTACGCCCGACGAGTTCTATAGGCTTGACCTTTTCTCATTTAAAATATAGCCATGGAGCGTATTGTTGAACCGTATTTTGTTATGTTAATTGCTTCTCATTAGTGTCTGCGATGAACAGTGGCTGCTTTCATCTTTATGCCGAGTTATTTCTATAGGAGCTATACCTATACAATCGTTCGTATATTTACTGATGATGTAAAGGAGAGAACAGATCTTTTATGTTTTTTTAAATATTTTACCTTAAAATTAAAATAAAATCCTATGCTACTTAACAAACACTTTATCTTTTAATTTGCTGTTTCTTATTGATTAAAAAAAATTAAATCAGCTTCACGCTATATCCCGCACGCAGCATGGTAGGCAGAGGGAACTAGTGTTAAGACACTCCATTCCCCACTTCCTGCCTAATTCTGGAGGCATTGCGTGTTGAGTATATTCTTATTGATAATAATATATAAGTATAATAATATATAAGTATAATAATATATAAGTAGTAATAAATGCCAGAATCTTTTGTAACACTATAATAAATCGAAACTCAGAATTTATTTAACCCTATAGCCCGCGGCGGACTTACAAAAGTGTCCGCACTGCCAGCGCGCGTTCGGCGTGCGCGCGTTCGAGCGGCACGTGGAGTGGTGCGCGGACAAGGCGCGCATCCTGCCCGCCGCGCCCGCCGCGCCGCCGCCGCACCTCGCCGACGCCAAGCAGCGCCTCAACGCGCGCACGCAGTACAAGGCGCCGCCTGTGCGCGGGAGACGGTGAGCTGTCTTATTTGGGGTTTTTTTTCAGTTTCGCGGTTTTTTTTAACCTTGTTGATTGGTGAGAAAGAACTAGTGTTAATACACTCTGTACTTCACTGTCCGTCTAAATGAGAAATATCGAGCGATCGCGAGCTTGCCGGTGTAGGCAAATAAAAATAACTCATATCCCCTAAGTTGTAACTAAACCCAAAATCATTGCGTCTCAGTCAGACAGTGTTCCACTATGCTATGATGACCTCTTATCATTATCAATATTTTTAATTGTGCAGTGGTTTATCACATACTTATAATGCCCTTTTGTTTCTCTTTAGAATAACATCTTCGTGTTTATGTTATCAATTATCGTACTGTATTTCTTTAATGCTATAAGGTCTTATCTACACGTGATAATTAAAATGTTTTATGTTGAAAGTTATAACGTTAGTATTAGGTTCCATCTGATATTAAAAGTACTTTGGTTCGTACCTACCAACGTAGTTCGCCTCTTAAAACGCCAATTAAAGACATTTGTGTTGCCGAAAAATTAAGAAAGTTATGATCAATCTATACTATTATTAGCCACCTGCTCGCGCTTTAACTACATAACTGTTTAATTTACTATTCTGAATTATTTTCGTGTCCTAATAATATTATCATTTTGAAGACAATATCCTTGTCCACACATTGAAAACTTAAATTTTAAACAATCCAATAAAACAGTTATTACGTAGCAACTTTATCAAACAAAGTAACTTTATATTGATAACTCTTTAACTATCAACCGATTTAAATAAACAAACACTAAATGCTAAGGGAAGTTGCCAAAATACAATTATGAAAATGGAATTTAAATTGGCGAGGTCTTTTCTGAGATTAGCGTGCACAAACGCGCAGACAAACAGTATCAACATTTTTAAAGTGTTAATCCAGCGTTAGGAAAGAAAAATACTTATTTAGAAAACGTATAAAAATTTGAACGTAGCGGGAATCGAACCCGCGCCTCCTGGAATCCGACCAGGTAAACCAGGAAACCAGTATCAATATGTTGATCCAGACGATGTCCATACGTTGAGAAGTAAAATATCAGCCAATTCAATAAAACACTTATTATGTAGCAATATTGTCGCATGCAATTCTTTATATTGACATTACTTTTTTATTTACGAACCTATTGAAATAAAACAAACACTAAATGTTAAGGGATGATTGCCAAAATACGATAGTGAAAAAGGGTTTAGTCGTTTCTGAAATTCGCGTGAACAAACGCACAGACAAAAAATATATTTCATATATATCGATAGCCTTTAAAATTGTTGCCGATATGTTTTTATTTAAATCGTAGTACGTAATATAAAACAAAACAATTTCAAGTGAATAACAAATACGTTACACAATTTTCAGATCATCACAAACTCGCGAGAAATCGTCGAACAGCCGGTCGGCGTCCGTAGAGTCGACTCGAGGTATCTCTCCGCCGAGGGAATTTGGTGACTACAGGCACGGCAGGACGAGAGCCTCAGGTAAGAAAATCATGTCATATGTGATACTTTCTTACTTAAAAACAAGAAAAGATAATATTAGCAATAATTGGAAATAAAAAATAAATGTAATCATTTAATATCCCCGTATTGAGATTATTATTATTAAGATGAGAAATTAATAAAAAAAAAATTAAGCAAGCAAATAGAATATAGATTTAATAACATAACGTAAGTTTCACAATCACAAGGAAGTCTTCGACTTAAAAATAGTATTTACAATAATAAGTGTTATGTAACATTCATATGAATAACTTTAAGAAGCTTCACTTACATGTTGAGTGGTGGAACTAAACTCCAAAACAATGAAATGAAACTAAATATAATCATTCCTTCAAATAGGAATTGAACCCACAAATATTACGTTTACCGTTTACGTCAAGTTAGACGCTATACCGACGGCTTCTACTAACTTTAAGAGATTCTAACATTATGCTAAAGAATATGAAATTCCTATAACAATTTTTAATACATATATCAATGTCGTATATTTCCAGAATCGACGTCTAGCAACGATTGTCATGAAGATGTTTCACCGCACATGCCGGTTATAAGAAATTCAAGAGCTTCACAAAACAACTCATCCGGCGATGCCAATGTTAAAGCAAGACAAGCAAGACTTGCAAGAGATATTAGCAGTTCTAGGTACTGTAAAATACTGTGCTTTTTAAATATGTATATATCTGTATCCAATTTGTAATTGTAGAATACCGATAGTCTTTTGTGGAAGTAAAGTTAAAAATATGTATTGTAATGTTATTTTGTGTTTAACTAGACAGCATTACACGATTTAGTTATTATACCAAATAAGGGGAAAGGAAGGAGTATGTTGCAATAATTTGTAATTTTTTATTATTTCTATTTATAATGTATACTTGATATATCGTTCCTGTCTCCTTGTTTGTACTCTTCCGGTGTCTATTGAAATCCTTCCTTTTCCTTTTTCCTAGAGATATCCAAGAACCCCCCACATCCTCTATTCAACAAACCAATACCGATCCTAACATCAACAAAAAAGACACTCAAAAACCTATTAATAGACTCAACGCCAAAAAGAAACATTATTTAAAAAAGTTAGAAGAGATTTCCAATAAATATAATGAAAGAAAATCTAAGGCAGAAGTAAAAGAGAAACCTAATAAAACTTTAGATAAAAAAGAATGTTTTTCAAAAAGCCATATTCCTGTGGCAAAGAAATTGAAAGTAAAACAGGTAAAAGAAATGGAAAAAGAACGTTTGACACTAAACACTAAAAAAAATTGTGATAGCAATGATAACCTTAATGATGATAAATCAATAGAAGCACCATTATTAAATGTCGTTGAATCTAATATTAAATTATCAAATCCCAAAAATACTAAACGCAAAGTAAAAAAGGAAACTTCTAAGATTATCAAAGAAAGTAAAATAAGTTTGGATAGTCTCGAAGAATGTGGGGACGCGACACAAGGTAAAAAATGTCAGTCAGTAGGAATAAATACTGAATTGTTATGTCCTTGCGTGCCGTGTGTCATACACGAGACGGACGCTAAAATATCAATTAAAAAACAAAATAAAAATATTAAACCATCCTCAGCCACATTAAAATATAACAAAATAGTTGATTCAAATCCAATGGTTGAATTGTTATATAAGAATCCAAATTTGACTAGTTCTTGTGATATTGGTATAAAACAAATTGAAGAAAATATTAATTTAGATGATACTGAAAGTTTTGAAAACTGTAATCAGTCAGAAGTAAATATGTATCAACCAGCTGAAGATGTCGTGGTTTTTTTAAAGAAAGACTTAAAAAATCATGTTCCTAAATTGGAAAATGAAGGAATTGAAAAACAAATAAGTGAACCAGAGCAAGACTCATTAGAAAACATTAAAGATAATATGTCTAATTTATCAATCGAAAATATAGAAGATAACTATGAACACGATTTGAGCGAAGAACATTTTGAAGACTCCTTTGATGGTGAAAAAGAAAAAAACGAGGATAATATGGATAACGATTTAAGTCGTCACGGCAGCGGTGATACATATACAAAATTTACTGAAGACACTGCAGATTTAGAAGAATTCCTTTATTTGACTGATAAGATGATTGAAGACCATGAAAAGAAAGAATCTCAAAAAGTTGAAATAGAGAAATGTATTGAAAATATTCACACACCGAACACAAATTCTTTAGAGTGCTTAAATAATGTGTCAAATGATAGCATGAAACAAGATGACATACCTACACCTATTTTCTCGGACACTTTAGAAGATCTAAAGAATAGCCTTAAAGAAATTATGCAAGTAACTGACGACGATAATAATATTAAAACTAAAAATCCCGAAACAAAAAGCAATGTATGTGACCTAGAACATATAACGGTATATGGTTTAAAGTTTTACGATCGAGATCTCGCAGTGGAAAATAACACTGAAATTGAATCCACTGAGATGAAGCTCCCATCAATATGCGAAAATAATAAATGTACAGGCACAGTTGCTAAAAGTATATGCAATGTGTCGAATATATACAAAGTGAACAAGAGATGTAAAATGTTGGGTGAACAAAAGCGTTTAGATAGTGATTATAGAACTTTCATTATAGAAGAGAATGAGGAAAGTGATGGAGTGCCGCCGTTAAAGTTGCCACGTATTGAAAATAAGAGGTTTTGTGTACTTTTACCTTAACTTTTCCTATATCAATTAGGGCATATTTACAAATGAAATTATTTTTATTTTATATTAGTAATGTGACATGTTATTTTAAGCAATTTGAAATACGCCCTATTTTTCCTATTTTCGCTAGCTTGTAATTAACAGTAATACTAGATATTATTGGGCTAAAAAATATTTTTTATTTTTTAATTGTACACTTTCAGACTGGACGATAATTATGATCCATTTGCATCGGCAGCTAGACAAATGAAAGAGCTTATGTCGTCAGACAATAATATTCCTAAAAAATCCCAAAGTTCCAAAGATCTTAGTCGAACCCTTCCCAGCTTACGTCCCTCTAAAGAAAAAATATCCACATCTTACCGTACAGATAATACTAAAATGATGAAGGATACTTTAAATAAAACATATCAAAAGACACCAACTCTACAAAGAATGAAATCGTTTGGTAGCACTAATAACGACAATAATAGTTCTTTTGGTGGTAGGTGTAGTTCGTTCAGAATAAATAGAAGCGATAAAAAACCTAGTCAGAAATTAAACACAACTTTCACCAAGTCAAGTAAAGAAAATATTAGTTCCACGGAAAAAACTTACTTTAATCGCTCCAGCAACTTAAATAGATCCTTTTCGAGTTATTCGAACTCCAGTTATAGTACCCCGAAACTAAAAGATAAAATCCCAAAAATGTCACAATCCATGCATCATGGATTTCAACGTACTACTACTGTCAAACAACCCTTAAAGTTAGATAAGATACATAAAAATGAAGAAAAGAAAGATTTTGTGAATCTCGACGCTATACTTACTTATGACAATACTTCGATGACTGACAGTAACTATATTGATCCCAGACTTATAAATGAAAATGATAATCTACCAATCAATGTTAATACCATTTTAAATAATCCTGACATAATAAGTAGTATGGAATCTTTATTAACTACGGAAAATTTACCAGCAAAGTTTGACTCTTTTAGTACTATAAAACATATTAATAATAATAATGATAAAAACAATTTATCAGATTCTCTGTACAGTAAGTCAGAGACAAATAATAATAACAGTAACAAAACTAGCCCATCCTCGGACTTCAGTTCTCAATACGACAAAATCATGTCTTCTTTGGAACAAAGCATAGCTTCAAAGACTTCAGTGAGAGACGACGATTCTCTCTGTGAAGACTTTGATCTTGAAGAATTCATGATTACTTTCGATGAGCAGGTACTGAAACAAAATACAGAAAAACGCACTTGTAGCTCCACAACCCGAATAGTTGCTCAATCTGAATTTTCTAACGACGGTACCGAAACGAAAGTTGTAAACTCACCCAAAATAGTTAATAACAGTAGCAATGGTATGATTCCTGTTAACAAATCAACTTCTCTTGTTTTTAGCAGTAACAATATAGTAGGTGACAAGCTTTTCCCATCCTCCGTTAAACGTTCCACATCCCTCCTTGATTCCATTCAAAAAAAATCTGCACCTAAGTTGGACAACGCCAAGAATCATCACAAAACTGATCAACTCGAACAAGATCTGATGCAATCCTTGAAGGATTTCGATAAATTTTACGAATCTGAGAGAATCGATAATCAGCCGATGCGGAAAGAGATTGTAAATAATAATAAAACTACTCATAGTGATGTAAAAAAGAAAGATGTTCGTCGAAAAGATCACAAGATGAACAGACACGATTCTGTAACTAACGGGAACTTCACGCCGAACGGGAAATCGAGCAACGATTCAGCGTATAGCAGGTTAGTCAGGTAACTAATAACGGCCATGGTGGGGTTAATAAGCTTTTCGTAGTTAAATATTACAAATCTTTTATAAATAAATAATTACAATATCTTTGATATTTTTTTCAGCTTAAATAGAATATCACCATCTAAGTTGTCATTATGTAATGCAAAAGAGACGAGCATCAGGACGTCGCCCGAACAAGTGCCGGTCGGCTCGGACTCAAGTGGAAGTCAAAAAGATGAAATTCGATCAGTATCGAGTGAAGAATTCTTAGCAATGGAGAGGTCAGCGGAGTTAGACGCACCCCTGAGAAAGGAAAAAGTCAAAGAGTTAACTGCACCTGTTGCTAAAGGTAATTTTTTTTAAATATTGCTAAGTAAACATTTTTACGTTAAAACTCTTAGAAGTTATCTCTATCAAGCTACATCGAAATTCTTATTTAATATAGACATTTGGCCGTAGCTTGATGAGAACGCATGGCTAAATTGGCACGAGTACAGGTGATGAGTACAGGCGGCGTGGGTTAGCTGTGCTCCAATTTTTTATACGTTTATTTTTTATTATTATCTTTAAATATCATACAATTTACATTCAATGTTACAATTACAATTGACTTGATAACAATTAATGAAAATTATAACAAATTAATGAAAATTATTAAATATTTCAACAACTTATTCTTATCTTTTCACTTCCTATAACAGATAAACATACGCTATCCCGTGGCTCATCACGCCAAAGTCCTTGGAGAGCTCAAGAGACATTGAGCTCCAGTAGTTCCGAGACCTCCATACATCGAGCTCAACCGCGACTTTCCCGTTTCTGTCACGAGTGCGGGAACAAGTTCCCTGTGGAGACTGCCAAATTCTGCATCGAATGTGGTGTTAAAAGACTTGTAGTCTAGTTGTATTTGTGAATTTGTGATTTCTAGTCTGTGTGCGAGTTGCAACTGACAGTGACAAGTGACAGGTTGCAATTGACAGTCGGAGTGATGTTTGTATCAAAATGTACGCAGTTATGCACTAATTGTTTCACGTTAAAATGACAGAATGCAACAGAATTATTATATTGATATCAATTAGAAATAATTTAAAAAAATATATATGTAATATTATTAGTAATAATACAAAAAATTACTAATCTATACTGTAATATTCACATGTTAATGATTTCAGTATACAATGTTTGTGTACATTTTGATGTAAATTAATTAATGTGGTTTGTGTGTACTTAAAAGTTACAAGATGTTTATGTTTGTGCTTATTTAAAAGTTTTACTTAAAACATAATCTCATTGAGTGTTTATATATTATTTATTACATTTGATCGCCCTTAATGGCCTTTATAATTTATTTCCTAATTTTTGACCAATCACAGGCACATAAAATGTCTCAATGCAATGATGTCGAAAATATATGATTCTCGAATAAAATAATATACATAGATAAACCTATGAAATATACAAACATTTATATTATTTAATTAATATAATAGTGTTACCAGAATTAGATAATATTTTTTTCTTTAAATTAGTGCCTTTACCCTTAGATAGATTGTCAAAATCCTATTTATATAATCCTAAATGTAATTTTCTTTTGAAACTGGGGCCAGATTCTTTAATGTCTGTGATATATCAGGTGACACTAAAAACCTCCAAACTGTTAAATGAAAATGTTGAGTGCCAATTTTAACTTGAGTTTCAATATAATTTTTTTAATTTATATTAATGTTTTGCTGTTGTTAATTATATTTTTTTGTATATTTTAGTTCAACTTCCAATATTTCTAATTGTTAACATTTATTTTCTACAAATGTAGCCATTTTTAACAAGACTGATTTAATTTTCAAACATTTGTGAGTATGATCCTAACTTTCTGCTGTCATACATTGTTTTAATGTTTATTACAATATCATGTAATAAATTAACATTTTAAATAATTCTATTGTTTTATTTGTCACATTGTAATAAATAAACTTATTTTAAAAATCTTGTTTTTTAATAAAATTGATTTGTTTGTAGTAACACAATAAATTTAATTTTTTTAACCGACTTGTAAGAAATTCGACTGTATTTTTTGTTTGTCAGAAGAACTTTTGACTGGGTTAACAGTTTTTGACGATTATTTTTTTAATCAAAAACTGGTCCTTCCAGTGCAGTGTCCATGAGAAAATCATTTCATTAATATGCCGTCAACTGATTACGATGATTATTCTTTTATTGGAAAGGAAACTTTGGTTAGATTCCGATTATGGGATCCAGTTGAAATTGAAGAAGCCTTTTTTTTATTATTATTATTATAAGATAGCCTCTATAGCTTTGGAGATGATATGGATGAGACCGTAGTTAATTCCTAACTTTTCTGAACGAAAGTTATTTCAGATATTAATTTGAAAGCCCTGTACTATTTATTTGGTCGCTACACTACATAAATTCAAAAGTTATATAAGCTAAAGATAGAAAAATATTTTTAGTAGCTTCTTTAGCGCTTTCCTCGCTAAGTCATATATTCTTATCAAGGGTTCGAATCCGGCAACGTTCAATTTTTTATACGATTTTGTATTAGGAAAATGGAGTGTTTTAACTCTTAAGTTCTCTCTGACTACCCTGCTGTATGCATTTTTTGCCCTTCCCCAATTGTACATAGGCAAATAGATCGTACAGGTAATAAAATTGAATTTAAATTTAGACTAATTATGTAATATCTTAAAATTAATATTTGAAATAACATTTAATTAGTATCAAATAAAAGAGGATAGGAGGAGGATAGGATATAGTAAAGATATTTCTAAAATAGTCGGTCTAAATTTTTTTACATAAAACTTTGAGATAACACTGGGGAACATTCGTGTTGCAGCATGGAACTTTGATCCTGTATAAGACTAATGTGCTAAAAACTAGAAAAATATTAGATTTGACAAATTGGCTCTAGTTTTATTCCCAAAGACTACTAGCCATTTTACTGAAAATAAACAAAAGTACCAATATAGGTTGTAAACAATATTTAAATTTTTCCGAATCTTTCCAAAAGGCCTAATTGTAAAAAATACAATTTAAAGCTCATATAAGCCCCTAATTCTGAAACATTTTAAATATTTTAGCAACTAATTCTGAATCGTCTTGTAGTGAATATTATCTTTTATAAAATTAAATAAATAATAATAATACATGTAAACTTCTATTTCATTCGATATTAATATTATATTCTTACACTACATTCTATTTTCAAATTTGCTTAAAACTAAACTGTTAATATTTATATTTATTAAAATCATCTACACGCAGCGCATTCGCATGACAAAATTGTTTCGAGTTTTTTTGCTGTGCGTGACGTAGCCTGCTTGATAGCTACGAGTAAAGAGTCGGCTACTATCGCTTGCGACGTTCACTTGTTAAATTTTGTACTCATTGCTTGTATTCAATTTTAATTAGCCTTATCTACTTGCTAATACGTATCTGTTTCGCTTATCTATTTCTTTTAGTATTTCTTTTAATTTCTTTCTTTCCTTCTGTGAGTGTGTAAAATTATTCTCTTTGTATATCTTCTTAAGTGTTAAATAAATTTGGACTATTGTTTCCACAAAATTTTGGAAATTTAATTTCACTCCATAATTAAAAATATACAATATTATTAAATAGCGTATTTCACAAAAACCGCTATATTGGTGACCCCGAAATTAGTGAGCACTACATTAAATATCTACGTTTTCTGCTAGCGAGAAGATTAAAAACGGCAAGAGGCCATATTGACGACCTTTGCAAGGTGACCTCTAGTACACGATGGAGGACGCGACTACATCCAACGTCTGTAGGATTGGCGTGCGTATTCCACCATTCTGGCCGGAAGAACCAGCCCTTTGGTTTTCACAAATTGAAGGTCAGTTTGCTTTATCTAATATAACAAGTGATGCTACAAAATTTTATTACGTTGCCGCTCAGTTGGACAATCAATTTGCTGTCGAGGTGAAGGATATTATAATTTCTCCTCCCGAGACGGATAAATAC